>LR812528.1:32073214-32115714 GCA_903798195.1 Danio kyathit
CTCTCTGCAAGGTCAGCATTAATGCTTTACTGTACTTTCCTGTTATCTCTGCACTTGACATCTTTATGTCTCCTGTCTCTCAACACTGAATAAAGAGATTGAATTGAAAAGTGCCTGCAAGTTTTCCACAGGGAATTGCCCTTTAATGCACATAAACCTTTGGAGGATTGGTGCTAAAATCGCAACTCTGAACAATGTCATTGTGCAGATGTATTATTAGAGTGAATCATGCAAACTGTTTATTTCTTATGATTTAACCCTTTCATTCATACAATCACACCAGTGTGATAAGAGCGTTATAACCCATGTCATCAAATGCTCAAACTCAAATCTGACGGCTCGTGCTGAGGGATAGAAAGAGGAACGTGCTGCTTGTCATACATCACAACTAATCAGTGTTTTTAAACAAATAATGTTTATTTTAAGTTTCAGACATGTAAACACACAAGTCTACAAGCAAAACATAACACTGAAGGTTTGTAAAATACACGTGGATGTCTATAGCGATGGCATAAATAATTGTTTTTAAATATAACTGGTCAATTAGACCTTTTTGTGTAAGATACACACTGTTTATTTTACTATAATAACATTTACTCTACTCGGGCAGCGCTGTCACCTCACAGCAAGAAGGGCGCTGGTTCGAGCCTCGGCTGGGTCAGTTGGCATTTCTGTGTGAATCTGTTTGCATGTTCTCCCCGTGTTCGCGTGGGATTCCTCCGGGTGCTCTGGTTTCCCCCAAAAGTCCAAAACATGCGCTACAGGTGAATTGGGTAAGCTAAATTGTCCGTAGTGTATGTGTGTGAATGAGAATGCATGGGTGTTTCCCAGTGATGGGTTGCAGCTGGAAGGGCATCCGCTGCGTAAAACATATGCCGGATAAGTTGATGAATTTACTCTACTCCTCTCCCTGTTAAGTAGCCACTTACTTTCATGTACTGCAGAAGAAAATGCTGCATAAACATGTAAATCCAGCAGCTCTGTCTGATCTCTCATGCAGCGTAGACTAAACATGGCCATCATCAATAAATATGAATTGTTTTGACAACAAATTATATCTTCTTACACATATTTGAAAATCGGAATATTAGGTATTTTACAATGTAATTCTGACATTTATCATTATTAGCAGAAAAGGGGAAAAAATGATATATGCATGAATCACTGGGGCTGTAATATGTCACATGACAATCTTGATGAACTGCTTTGGGAACTTTAAAGGAAAACGTTCTAATTACCGGTCACCATAAAAAAATTCAAGCAAGGGGGTCAGCTGAAGTATTTAGAACTTGCAAGTGAAAGGGTTAAAATTACATACTGAAGTTAAAGAGTTACAGTAGTTCAAGCAATCAGTTCAAAAACGTATATATTTCATAATAAAATTGAGTGATTAAATGAGTGAGTGAGTGAGTGAGTGAGTGAGTGAGTAAGTGAGTCATTTACTCAACTGAATAGTTTAAAACAGTCAAAAGTGAGCAAAGAATCATTAACTCGAATTATTTATTCTGGACTTTAACGAGTGAGTGAGTGAGTGAGTGAGTGAGTAAGTGAGTCATTTACTCAACTGAATAGTTTAAAATAGTCAAAAGTGAGCAAAGAATCATTAACTCGAATTATTTATTCTGGACTTTAACGAGTGAGTGAGTGAGTGAGTGAGTGAGTGAGTGAGTCATTTACTCAACTGAATAGTTTAAAACAGTCAAAAGTGAGCAAAGAATCATTAACTCGAACGATTTATTCTGGACTTTAACAAATGAGTGAGTGAGTGAGTGAGTGAGTGAGTGAGTGAGTGAGTGAGTGAGTGAGTGAGTGAGTGAGTGAGTCATTTACTCAACTGAATAGTTTAAAACAGTCAAAAGTGAGCAAAGAATCATTAACTCGAATGATTTATTCTGGACTTTGACGAATGAATGAGTGAGTGAGTGAGTGAGTGAGTGAGTGAGTGAGTGAGTGAGTGAGTGAGTGAGTGAGTGAGTGAGTGAGTGAGTGAGTGAGTGAGTGAGGGAGTGAGTGAGTGAGTGAATGAGTGAGTGAGTAAAAATTTTACTCAATTGATTCGTTCAAAAACAAATGAATTCTGCAATAAAACTGGAGAGTGGGTGTATCATTCATTGATTTATTTAAAAAGTGAATCACCTGATTCATTCAAAAACAGAATAATCCCATAATAAAACAAAGGAGAGAGTTAATCATTCATTCAATGTCCAAAAATTGATTCAATCTGGAATAAAACACATGAGTATGTGGATCATTCACTCACAAGATTCATTCAAAATCTGATTTCATCTGGAGTTGGACAAGAGAGCAAGTGAATCATTCACTCAACCAATTCGTTCAATACCTGATTCATTCTGAAATAAAACAAGGGAGTGATCATTCCCTCAAATGATTCATTTTATAATCCGCTTGTTTAGTCATGATGTATGACATCCTGTTTCCAGATCCAATCCGCTACTCATTTGAATTGAGAAAATATTCGTTTATGACCACTTTTAGTTCTATCACACATTAAAGTGAATTTTATATAAAATCATGGTGTACACAGCAGTCTCTGGACTTGCTGCATCACGTATAAAAACGTATCATTTTCTGGCCATCGGATATTAGACACGGATATATATATTGCGATCATTTTCTAAGTAGTACATTGCTTTGTAAACGTTTAATATTACCATTTGTGGAGCCTCCCTGTATAGTTTAATAGAGCGTTTGGACCCGGAAGCCGCTTCGCGTGACGTCACACTTAACAAGCGGATAGAAACTAGTCAGTAAGTGATTCATTACCTTACCTGGTTCATTCAAAAATTATTATTTACCTAATTATTTAAACTTATACAGTATATTTACATAAAATGAACTACAATTTGTAATTAAACGCAATAAATATGCATAGTCAAAACAGAAAAACAGCTGCAGACAGTCACATGAAATCATCAAAATATTCTGAATTCTTAAAATCCACTTATTTGACGAACTGTATAAACAATTTCAGTTCAGTGTAGAGAATCAAAAGCTTTGTAAAACTGTGTGATATCATTTTGTATATTCACGCAAACATGCTTCAGTTCCTGTTTCCAGTAAATGAGTTTCTTTTCAATTAGCGTCATTAATGAAATAGTACAGATGAGGAAAATATCATTAATGCCAGACACAAGCGCTCTCGTTCTTCATTACATGGCACACTTTCGCTCTCTCAGGACTGTTAATAAACTAAATCAATTATTTTGACAGATTACGCACACATCTCACACACACACACACACACACAAATGTTCCAAAGTCTAAATCCAAGCCAAGCTGGGAGGAATTCCAGAAGTGTACAGGAAAGCGAGAGCGAGAGACAAACAGACAGACAGACAGACAGACAGACAGACAGACAGACGTCGACTATTTTACTGCTGCTCTTATATGATCATTTTCTTACTTCATTAGTTACTTCATTATTACTTAGCAATTATACATTGTATTTTAATGTAATTACTGTGTCACCTGGTAGAGATCTGGCAATAGAAATTATCATGTCAAGCTAATGTTTCACACTGAGCGAGAGAGAGAGACAGAAGGACAGAGACAAAGTGAGTGATATTTGGCTTTTGGAGGAGAAAACAACGACAATAGGGTTTTTTCATTTCATTTCTATTTGCCAAGAACACAAATGGTGATTTCAGTGTGATATTGTTTCAGTCTCACTCACTATCTAGGTTTCTGAGAACTACATTATTAGCCTTGCAGAGTTCTTCAAAAAGTACCAAATATACAACAATGCAGAAAATAACGGCACTACAGGAACCTTTAATTAACATCTGACAGTATTTTACATCTATAAAATTGAACTGTTTCACTTTTCATAAACTTTAAACAAAATGCTGCACTGTCACAACTAAAGTTTGGGTAAAATAAGGCAAAATATGCTTTTTTTTCTATTTAACACAAAAGCTCCCATAAACCACCAAAATTAACATGTATTCATCATGTATGTGTGTCTTATTTTAGTTAGATGACCTAAAACAGCACAAATGTAATAAAAAATGACTAAACCATTAAATTAAATGAAGCCTGACAGATCAGTATTAGGTGATGCTTTGATTTAAATATGCGAATGAAGTTTCCAGATTCTAATAGATTATTTCCACAAAAACAATTCTCTATTCCTTTTAAATTATTGTTTAAAGTTAAAATAAAATGAATTAGTAGTTTGTTTCACAAGACACAATATCATTTTTCTACTGCAGAGCTTGTTTAATTCAATTTGTTAAATGTTGGCTCTTTACAACTATACTTGTGAAACTGACTAGCAATTTCTCAATAGAAATTGTTTTACATAATCATATTTCTGCATATGACTGTCTCACAAAAAGACCAGGGAATGAATTACAGAGAGGTTTGGGGGGGATTGACCCCCCTAATTAATGTTTGATCCTCATGAAGAATGCCAAAACAACATGTATGGGGGGGTCAGTCCTCTAAACAGTAAGAAATAGTTTGCTCTGATCTCTATCTTAAATACTATTATTACCAGTGGTGGAAAGAGTTCTAAAAAATCATACTCAAGTAAAAGTACCATTACTTGCCTAAAAATGTAGTGCGAGTAGAGTAAAAGTGTCTGTTGTAAATATTAATCAAAGTATGAGTAAAAAGTAGCCCTTTCAAAAGTACTCAAGAGTAGTGGGTATTATGCTGTCAAAAGCTGATATGTACAGTATGTTTACATGTAATTTGTGCATGTGTGTTTAAACGTAACATTCCGTTGTGCATTTAGTTATTGCTCAGAAGACACACAACTCTCTCATGATGAGACATTAATATTAGGTAGATTCAGGTTGTAATGTCAGGTGAGCAAAATTAATTTTCAAGCCAGCAGCTAAGGACAACGTTATTTTGATGTCCAATAATGATGTCAAATGATGTTGATATTCGGTTGATTTTAGGTTGTTAGAAAGTGACCAAAATCCAGCAAAGCCAACATTTTAAACCAACGTCATATATGACATCAAATGCTGACATTTATTCATCAGGTACGGCAACCAAAATCCAACGTCTGATAGATCTCATAGGGGTAACGTTCACACAATGTCAAGCTGTAACATCATTAGACGTTGATATTTGGTTGGTTTCAGGTTGGACATTGATATTAGCCTGACGTTGAGTTCTGACAACGTCAACCCGATTTTCATTTCCAAACAAAATGCAACGTCCCCATGACGTTAGGGTTTAATGTCAATCAGACCACATGTTGACGTCCTGTGCCTGCTGGGTGTTTAAAGGGCCACGAAACCCCCTGTCTCAGCAGGGTGTTTTCACACCTCTAGTTTAAAAAAAGTCAGGAAAGTGGGCGTGTCCAGCTCTGGGAGTGTGGGAGTGTCGGGGGAAGGAAAGAGGGAAGGACTTGCAAAGAAGGGCATTTCCATTTGGGCACGCGTTGATTTCACGGGCAAAACAAACACACAGACGGTAATGGTATGTTTGATATACGCACGGCGAATGGGAGAAAAAAAATCCTCCGCATTTCTCTGTAACTTATGTACTCGGTATCTCCTGGCCGTGACGCAGCTTCAAAAATTCGTTTCAAACCGGAAGAACGAATTTGCTCAAAATAACGCAAAAACAACCAATTTTCACTTTTTAGTGCAATATATGTGTCCTAATAGTGTTTATAGCAGCGTGGGACACATATGTGACTGTCAACAGCTCAAAAAATGTGTTTTGGTGTTTCGTGACACTTTAAGGCCATTTCGGTCATCATACAGTAAACATCCGTCATCTTCTCATCATCTAAACAGTCTCTGCATCTAAACAGTCTCTGTGTCAAATCATGTAAAGATTATGAACATCTTCATGGACACTTTTAATACTTCCAAACAGTTTGCTGCAATTATAAAGTGCACACGTCTTGAGGTTCATTATGATGTGATTTATCTTCTATGGTATGTGCGATTTGATTGGACAGGAATCTCAGGACTGATTTTTCTAATCTCCATAGACAAGAAAAATAAAGTAGTTACTGCAGGTTGAAAGAAAGTAGTGGAGTAAAAGTACAGATACAGCACTAAAATGTACTCAAGAAAAAGTAAAAGTACACATTTTTAAAACTACTCAGTAAGTTACAATTTCTGAGAAAAACTACTCAATTACAGTGATTTGAGTATTTGTAATTAGTTACTTTACACCACTGATTATTACTAATTAAAATAATAGATAATAAAAATATACATTTGACCACTTCTATAATGGATTATACCACTGTGAATTCATGATTGCACCTATTAGTCTACGCTGATAGACATGGTAAGCGTTTACAAGACACTTTTCTGGTAAAATAGGTGTTTGTTTCTACATATAGCCTGAGCCAGAGAGAACCTCCATATATTTTTTGCTATTTCTGCACAGAATTTTGTAAAAAAAAAAAAAAAAAATCTGCAGATTTATGCGGAATGGTTTTGGGGGTATTGTAACTTAAAACTTAATATATGAATTAAAAAATAAATACGCTTTTAACTTTTATTTAATATTTACAATGCAAATCCAATTAGATCCACTTATAAGTCTCTCATATAATATATCTACTAAAAGACAGAATATATTACTTTACAAACTGTATTGTCAATAAATCATATTTGTGATAATAAATAATATTATGATAACATTTTCAAATTAGTCAATATTTTTACTGAAATTAATTTAAAAAACTTGACATATATTTACACAAGTAAATTGGCTTAATGATGGGCTAACAATCTGTGGATTTCTGTGTGCACAGATTCCATGTAGGCCTACAAGTAAAGTAAAATTAGATGCATAGTTTGTATAGTTTGACCTACAGTAACCTCTGAAATAGCTAATCAGAGGATATTGTAGGTCAGAAAACCCAAAAACATCCACAAACACTAAAAACTTAAATATGTTCCATTAATAAAATTGATGTCATTTTAATAAATACATACATTTGATTCACTGAAGGATGTATTTCACAAAATAACATTACCGAAAAAGTTGACCCCCCTGATCGTCAATGTATAATTCGCACCCTGAAAAAGACTGCATAAGCACTGACTTATCAAAACAATTCCATATTGCATCAGAAATCCACACACCTCCACACACACAAGATTCCAACATTTTTATCCCTTTAAACGCATACAATCAAACCCAGCAGCTCAAATTGCATCATTTGGCAACAAAGAGAAAACGTGCATGTGCAACTGTACAACAGTAAAATGTTGAGTACGACAGAAATCAATACAGAGTTGTAGTTGAAGTCCTGTCCCACCCACACTCTCTGCAAACCAGAGCTGATGTTGTCTGTCAGAACCAGAAGATCTGAGCCAATTCTGCTGGATGTGTTTATATGTGTGCAGTGTGAAGATGACGAAGAAGAAGAGGAGCCCGGGGCCGTTCACGCCACGCTAAATAGCTCAGAGCTTAGGAGACGCTTAAAATAAACAGCGGGCGAGACGGGCACCTGCGTCAGGCCGGGAAATATGGCCCTTCAAGGCATGTTTGGGTTTTCCCTTTGATTCCCGCTCAAACTCACAAACTTGCATATGTTCAACACCGAGCCCGAGGGTGTAAATACAAACACTTAATCACAGTAAATAAATCTCCACTTTTATTGGTTTGCTGTGCTTGTAGCAGAAACGCATTAATCTGCGGCGTGTGATTTGAAAGTATGACTGCTCACTGCAGTGGAATTGTGCATAGCTGGTAGATTTGAGATGACTTATTCTGGTTTGTTCAATACACAGTGGTGTCATAGCTATATGTAAGGTAACTTACATAACGTGTTTTGGTTTGTTTTTATGATTTTTTTTTTCTTTAATGATTTTGCGATCTTGATTCCCTGCTTCCTCTTGATAGTCTTTGTTCATAATAATAATATTGATGAATATATATCAAATTAGTAGATAATGTTGTTGTTGTTGTGACTTTGTTGTTAAAGAGACTTTAACATAATGATATAAAAAATATTTAAAAAATAATAAAAATCTTAATAATATTAATACAGTAATAACAATAATAAGAATAAGAACAACAATAATAATAATGTAATAGTAATACTAATACTACTAATAATAATAATAACAACTATTATTATTATTGCTTATTAAAGATTACATTTTGTTTATATTCAGTATTAATTATCATATTATTATTAATAGTAGTACTTTATTCAGAATAATAACAATAATATTTTATTTTATTGTAACATATTTCACAATGTCAATTTATATCTGACTTTATTTTAAATAATTTCAAGTAATTTTATATCTCATGATCTGTGGTTGACTTAACCAATAAGTGAGGTAAGCAGTCGCTTAGGGTCCCTGGGAATTACCAATGCCAAAAAGCCTTTATTAATCATATAGCTTTTATATACATTTTCTATAGTATGTTGTAAAATCTGTCAATAACCGTTAAGATTGTAATGTTATTACTTCTTTTAGAAAACTGGAGCACGCATGAATAATGGAACGTTTCTTCCGTATTGCACATGGGTGAGGTGTGAGCGGTGGTTCAAAGACACCGCTAGTCTGTCAGCGGTCAGAGTAGAGGTACAGTAGGTAGTACGTGCAAGAGTGAGAATTTTTAGAAAATATGGGGGAAAAAAATTAGAAATAAGACAAACAATGAACCGCAGATATCTCCACGATCATAGTGCCTTAAGATCATCATAGTGCCTTAACATTTGTCAATGGTTCAAGTGCACGCACACATCACTGTTATTTATATAAAATGACAGAATGGACCTCATTACAGTTAAGGAGAAAACAACATATTTTAGTTTTCATTTTAAAAGCTTTAGTTGGTAAATTACCACAGTCATATATCAAATATATATATAGATCACATTTGCTGGAGTACTGTTCAAATACTTACAATACCAGATCAGCAGATATACTCTTACTTAAGATGACATTTTTTCACAGAGTTAGGTTGATCTGCATTCTCTAAGTATGCTCCATATGTATGGATTGAGCTTCAAGATATACTACATATGAAATCTGTACCATCTATCCCTATATATAAAAATTAGTGCTGGGCCGTTATCGGCGTTAACGTGCTGCGTTAACGCGAGACTCTTATCGCGCGATAAAAAAAATATCGCCGTTAATCTATTCTCAAAGTTAGGTTGGGAGCTGGGTCTATTTTACCCAAGCTGTGATAACTTTCACCTATTAGCGCGGATGGATACCTGACCGGTGAGCCGTCTGCCCTTCTGAATCAAATCAGCAGGCTGCCTGACTCTAACTGGAGGTCGGCAGTTTCATTTTAACTCACGGATATTTCATTCATTCCTTCGTGACAAAGTGGGGTATTAGACGCAAATACGGAGAGAATGTTATGGAATTTAATAACGCATGCAAATGGAAAGAAAAAAACTTCCGCATTTCGCGATGTGTGTGTGTGTGTGTGTGCAGTCCTTTACTGACAGCCGCGTGTGGATCTTGTCGGAAA
Organism: Danio kyathit; assembly: GCA_903798195.1. NCBI lineage: Eukaryota > Metazoa > Chordata > Actinopteri > Cypriniformes > Danionidae > Danio > Danio kyathit. The sequence goes on from LR812528.1 coordinate 32,082,668, forward strand.
ATATGGCGAAAGGTCCTAAAGACCGCGGTGTTTACTTCAATAATGCCACTAATATCTGCATACTCCACATCTTAATTCCATTTCTGTTTAGTTCAGTAATGACTTTAGATGGATTAAGGTAATAAAAAAATCGCTGTTTGGAGCTTATGTGGGCCTACAGTTCAACATTGATGTTTAACTGAATAAACAGTAAACACAAGTACATCTTATTGAACATCATTTATTTTCATCACCAATTATCATAGTAGAACAGTTTCTCAAGCAGTTTGTGATGCATTTTTGAAACAGGAGATGAGCCCCTTGTCTAATGCACCACCTGGCTTGAGAAACCCGTTCTCAAAGACTTATTATTTGGGTAACACACATATTTTGAATGCCTTCGGCAGAATTTAAATGAGCCATTTTAATCTAGATTAATCTAGATTAATTTCGAAATTAATCTAGATTAATCTAGATTAAAAAAATTAATCTATGCCCACCTATAATAAAATATTTCAAAGACTGCAAATTTAGAACAGTGCACATGTTTAACAATTGATTATGGTTTATAATATTTGTGTGTGTGTGTCTATGTGTCTATTGTGACATATATTTATTATTATTATTATTATTATTATTATTATTATTTTGTAACTTTGTCCTATGCTGCCTGTCTTAACCAGGACTCCCTGGTAGAAGAGATAATGTATCTCAATGGGACATTCCTGGTTAAACAATTTAATAAATAAATAAATAAATAAAACGATCCTGCTGTCTGGCCGAAACACCTGCCAGATGATAAGTGCTGTGAGCTTGTTAAAAGAGGGTCTGTTCAAATAAAATACAAATTCCCAGTGAACAGTAATGACAGGCGTTTCACAAACAGAAGTTATTCAAGTCATACTGTATGAAAAATGGTGACACGATTAGTTCGATTGGTTTTGAATTAAACTGAAATATTTTTATTATTTATATTAAATCTAATCACATGACTAATTAACTGTACATAGTTTGTGAACCTATTTTTTTTATTTGTGAATTTATTGCATTTAATTTGACATTAAGGAGATAAAGGTTCCTTTAAATATTAAAATAAAAAGCATACTTTAAATATATTTTATATATTTTTATATATCTATTTAAATAACTTTTAGGATACAAAAATAAACTAATCTACAGAGAAAAAAAATATGAGAAAGAGAATGTTTTGCGTTTCAATGCTAAAGCCATTATCAGTATCAATAATCATAAAGTCCGCCCTGCTCATGATAATATAAACTCGACATTTTTATAATTATAATAATAATAATAATTGTTATTATTATTATTATTATTATTATTATTCTTAATACTTTGTCTCCAAATTGTAACATTATATATCAATACGTAAGTTAACATCTTCTTATTAATTTAGTTCATGTATTAATGTAGTTGTATAATAATAATAATAATAATAATAATAATAATAATAATGTAATTGCAGTATAAAAAGGTGTAATTTTATCAAATTCTTTACTAAAAATATAAAACTAATAAGCACACATGCTTTAATAGTTAAACCTTGTGCTGCTCAATGAGTTTGAACAAGCATCATCATCATCATCATCTCCTAATCCTCTCCCCTGCATCACTTCCTGTCCTCTCTCTCCGACTGCAACTGAATAAAAGAGGTACGCAGGTAAAATATAAATATATGAAAGGAAAATCGAAAATCACAGCTAAGAATTCCAGTATTCGTGGAAGGCCCGTGTCAGATGCTGTCAACACACAGATGGAGCGCAGTGTTTAACAGGGACTTTGTAAGCCGCTCTCATCTGCAGTCTCTCACAATGGCGAAGCACAAACAGCTCAATAGGATCAAAGCCTGCAGTCAGAAGAGCCCAAATAGAGGCGCTGTGACTGTCAGAAGACTGTAAGCTCTCTCTTTCTCCCTTAGAGAGCTTCAGAGAAAGCACACGCTGCCTCTATATTCCCTCAGCTCTGACACGCTCTCTCTCTCTCCAGGTTTTAAACAGTTCTTAATGTCTCACAACCCTCCTCAAAACTCCCAGAGTCCCAGCTCAACAGTTTAGCTGAGACACTCTTTCAAAGGGAGTGTGTGTGTCTGTGTGTGTGTGTGTGTGTGTGTGTGTGTGTGTGTGTGTGTGTGTGCGTGTGTGTGTGCGTGTGTGTGTGTGTGTGTGTGTGTGTGTGTGTGTGTGTGTGTGTGTGTGTGTGTGTGTGTGTGTGTGAGAGAGAGAGAGAGAGAGAGAAAAGAGAGAGATGCCTAAACAGTTGACTAAATGATAAAGGGTCACGAAACACCAAAACACTTTTTTAGATCTGTTGACAGTCATATATGTGTCCCACGCTGCTATAAACACTATTAGGACACATATATTGCACTAAAAAGTGTAAATAGGTTGTTTTTGCGTTATTTTGAGCAAATTCGTTCTTCCCGGTTTGAAACGAATTTTGAAGCTGCGTCACGGCCATGAGATACTTAGGGTAAATCCAGCCAGGAATAGGTGGCTGTCTGTCTTTTGAGGACGTTCTGACGCATCTGAGTGTGCGGCATTAATTCATGAGAATTAAAACCAATCAGCGCGCTCTATTGTGTATGACGCGAAACTTCATTAATATGCATGATAGCTCCGGAGACTGTTTACCTGTACAGACGCAGAGAGACGCCAACGTTGTGTTGCTAAAACAAGTGAAAGAACATGAATTTGGAGACACGGGTCGTCGGTGTGCAGCAACAAGGTTTTGTTTTCATTTTCCCTCTATGAGAGAGCAGCTGGACTCACGTGTGGATTACAGTGCACGCGACACGCGACAGAAAATGCGTTTGTAAGGAACATTTTTTACCCGAGAGTTTTTCGCATCTGGAAATGGTGAAATCCGGATTTACCGCTCGTCTCCGTTTAATAAAAAGACACGGCTCCAGTTTGATTGACTGTCTACAGATTTGGTAAGTGTGTTTGCAGTGCAGTGCCCTTTGTTTTACCCAGATTGCAAAGTTAGTTCGTGGTCAGCAGAGCTCTTTCAGTTTTTAAAGGCATACCTCAGTCAAAATGATTTAGTTACCAAGATTTAGTTACCAAGTTTACAGTATTAATATCACTGCAATATTATAGTCCAATTTTTTAGACTGAAAGATCCGCTGTAAATGCTGCTCTCCAAATGTAAACATGATCAAACTTTTCCCGTCGTGCAGGATTTTCGCCGCATTTTGTGACAGGATATAGTCTATATACACACGGCTTTCTGACGCTGCCTACCGAGTCATCCAAGTTACAGAGAAATGCGGAGGATTTTTTTTTTCTCCCATTCGCCGTGTGGTATCAAACATTGGATTAAAACTCCATTCTCCAGCAGTTCCTCGCTTTTAATATCTCGTTTGTCACAGGCAACATGCAGGAAATGTTCCTGAATAAAAAGTGAAAATGCCAAACTGCTGTTAAAGTCGACAAATTAATAATTTGGCAAGTAGTTTGATTACTGATGGCCATGTAAACACAGTCACTGTCTTTCTCCCCTGCGTCTGCGTGCCCAAACAGAAACTCCCATATTTGCATATCCTTCCCTCTTTCCCTCCCCTGACACTCCCACCTAAACAGAGCTGGACACGCCCACTTTTCCTGACTTTTTTCAAACTAGAGGTGTGAAAACACCCTGCTGAGACAGGGGGTTTCATGGCCCTTTAAAGTAAAATGTTAGACTACATTTTCATTGGTTGGTTAGATGCAGTTTTTTATATATAAAATAATCTACATTGTAAAAACATATGCAGGGTTTCACGTAATTCCTTCATGTTGTCCCAACATAATTGGATTCAGTTAACTTAATTGTTTTTATAATATATAATATAATTTATCATTTAAGTGGATTGAACATAAAACAAGTTGTGCCAAATAAAAAACGTAAGAATTGCGTTGGTTAAACTTATATTGAATAAATAGTTTGAACGAGTAGAAATGTTTATTTGAGTGTATATGTTCTGTTTTATTTGTTTATTTATTTACTTATTTTACTATTACCATTTTCGTTTATTTTCATTAATTCATTCATTTTCTTTTCGGCATAGTCCCTTTATTAATCTGGGGTCGCCACAGCGGAATGAACCGCCAACTTATCCAGCACGTATTTTACGCAGCGGATGCCCTTCCAGCTGCAACCCATTTCTGAGAAACATCCATACACTCTCATTCACACTCATGCACTAAGGACAATTTAGCCTACCCAATTCACCTGTACCGCATGTCTTTGGACTGTGGGGGAAACCGGAGCACCCGCAGGAAACCCACGCGAACGCAGGGAGAACATGCAAACTCCACACAGGAACGCCAACTGACCCAGCCAAGGCTAGAACCAGCGACCTTCTTGCTGTGAGGCGACAGCACTACCTACTGCGCCACCCGTTTTTATGATATATAATATAATTTATTATTTAAGTGGATTGAACATAAAACAAGTTGTGCCAAATAAAGATGTAAGAATTGCGTTGGTTAAACTTATATTGAGTAAGTAGTTTGAACAAGTAGAAATATTTATTTGAGTGTATATGTTCTGTTTTATTTACTTATTTACTTATTTATTTTATTATTACCTTTTTCGTTGATTTTATTTTGACTAAATAATTTATGACTCTTTATCTTGAAAGTTTTCGAGATATATTTATTTATGGGTTTGTTTACTTTATTTACCTTTTTGAATAAAAACAAAGTGTTGTTAAGCTACTGCGTTGTGATATATAACTAATGGTTTATTTATGCATTACTTCTGTACATTTAACTTGATGCAGACACAAAAGTGCCATGTATAATCTATTTACATGACAAGAAAGAAAGAAAGAAAGAAAGAAAGAAAGAAAGAAAGAAAGAAAGAAAGAAAGAAAGAAAGAAAGAAAGAAAGAAAGAAAGAAAGAAAGAAAGAAAGAAAGAAAGAAAAAAAAGTGATGAAAATCTAACTGTTTATTTAATTTGATTTTAAAAATCTCACATTTAAAGGGCACCTATTTTACCTCTTTTTCAAAAATAAGTCTTTTTTTGTATCCAGAATGTCTCCAGTCTGTTAAGTTTCAGCTCAAAACACCCATCAGATTATTTAATATACCTTTCAAAATGTTCTGCACTGAACACAATGTAGCTGTTTTTGTTGCCTGTGCCTTTAATGCTAGTTCTCCCTGTCGGTTCCCATCAGAGTGTGCCTCAATCTCCACATAAACAGCAGTTGACAGACATGAAGGAAGTATAACGTCTTTGAGAAATACTAAAGTAAGAACTTTCCCAATGATTATTTGATGTATTTGCTGTGGAGTTAATTCAAGTCTTTCGATGAGTCGCACAATGTCATTACAAAGTTCACTCCTACACACAGACACACACACATCGCGTGCATTTAATTTTGCACAGCAAATGTGACAGGATACATGTTAATATACACTGCTTTATGGACATCCGTTATGTTAATGTACAAAATAAACCTAATTTAACGTCCACAAACCGGGATTGAAGCGCCTTCTTTTATAGTTTACACTGACCTGAACTGAACTGAACTTAAACTCTGAAAACTGAACTGACACTTTCAATTCACTTTAATCTTCTATGTGAAGCTGCTTTGACACAATCCACATTATAAAAGCGCTATACAAATAAAGATGAATTGAATTGAATTGAAAGAGTTGTACTGATATGCGGCGGTGATAAATTACGTAGCGATTTTACCGTCTTTACTTTATTACAAACATGCACTGTTTTAAAGACGTTTTAAACTCATACTTGATGACATTGGATGATGATTGATGATCACAGAGAGCTGAACAGATCTTTTAATCCCGGTTGCTTTGCGCATATCCTGTCTTGTTGATATGATTATACGCATTACTACGGAGACATGTTAATACATGGCTATCAATCAATTCGGTGGGCAGGAAAACCGCACTCCTACGTCACATTGCAGTCGGCCTCAAAATGGGAGGGATTTGGATCCTATTTTAATGTCAGAAAAAAAATGTCAAAAAAAAAGAGAGACTTATTGTCTTTATATCACCCCAATATGACTGTGGACACACTATACCTGCACACAGTTCTATCCAAACAGCTTACAAAAAAAGATTTTCATTTTAGGTGCCCTTTAAAACAACTTTTTTGCAATCTATAAATCAGATTCAGAACTAATTTTTATGCTAGAATTTAATTATCAGGCTCAACAAGTATGAAACATTGTTTTCCTTTCGCAACATTTTTAAAGGAAAACATCTAATGACAGCAATGAAAACAGCACAAATATGTGCATAAAGTGTGGGGAAAGTTGTTATATTTAATTAGCATGAAGCTACTGATTCACACAGTATCAACACAGAGATTCTAGTCTGAAATAACGCCAACCAAAAAAACCTAATTGAGACTCAATTAAACAAACAAACTCTAAAATAACGAACATTTAAATTAACAAATGAGCAAATGAATGACAAAATGCTAAAAAAAATACAGTTACCACACACACACACACACACACACACACACACAAGCCTCTCATTACTCACAGTGTTGATACAGAGCCAGAGATGCTCTCTCCGACACCCAGAGCTAATGAGCTGAGCAAAAAAAAAAAACTCATATTTTTCATATTACTTATGCAAACTCCAGATATATTATAAACACGATCTGAACAGTCAAGCTTTTAATAAACTTACAATTTCAACTGCAGCATTTTCTCCCAAACTTTTGCTCTGTGTTAATTAACCGTAACAATCCAAAAACAAATAACCCGCAGTATCGCTGTAGTTTAATAGCAGTTTATCATTTCTCGAAGAATGGCTCGCAAGTCCTTCCGCAGCATACAGTGGAGAGAGCTCAATCTCCACTGAAGGGAATTTAACACATTTATGGACTGACGAGAGACACGTTGGGCTCCACTGACAGGCAAATAGAAAGCTTAACACTGAAGGAAATCAATCTGCTCTGCTGGAAGCTTCACAATACATCACAGAGGAGCGGAGAAACGAAGCAAGAGACGGAACTACAATGTGAGAGATCAAATATAAGAATGAAGAATAAAGAAAAAAGCTGAAGTGACAGGGATAAAGAGACGACGAACAAAAGAATGAGAGTTAAAGCGCTGAAACGATATATGCGCACCTCTGCTACTACAGCTGTCAGATGACTGTCAAAATGGGATCAAATGATGTGACGGCTGCTAAGTGTTAGGGAAGTAGTTTGACAAATGCTTGAAAACAGTCAACGCGTTATCATCATTCATCATCCTCCACACCTCGCTATGTGCTAGCTCATTTCCTACATCACATCCTTAAAACTTGAGGCAATTTAAAATATTACAGTGACTGAAAGCTACTCTTTTTGAAGTGTAATAAGTGTAATATTGAGCAGCAAAAGAATTTTACAGTGTTTTTGTTTAGAGATTCCGGAGCACATTCTGCACACATTACAAAGTGTAAAAACATGTGCAACATGACGCTATTATTATTTTTACATCCACTAGAGCAGGGGTTCCCAAACTTTTCAGCCCGCAACCCCCAAATAAAATAAAAAATAAAAGATCATCCTCCATGTTCAATTGTGGTCTGTATTTATTTTTAATGTACGTGAGTTCCGTAAAAGTTTAACTTGGTGCCATAAAATCAATCTGCTGCATCAGATGCTATTGCTGTGTCTTTATGATAACGTTAATCATCCCAGGGGTCGCAACACATGCATGTTGTTTTTTTTTTTAAATGTAACTATTAACTACTACTTTTATCTTCTGTGGGTTACAGATAAAATATGCAAATTTTAATAGTTTAATAAAATAAATTAGATTTTTGGAAAGTACCAAGCAACCCCCCTCCCCCCCCCTCTCATTATCCCTTGACCCCCCGGGGGGTCCCGAGCCTCATTTTGAGCACCACTGCACTAGAGGGCACTTAACTATAAGTTATGGTTATGCCAATCATACATTATTTCCAACGCTATCTCACAGCAATTCGTAACTTATTGATTTGGTGGCTAATTCGTATGAATTTGTACAATCTCATTTATACAATTAAGTATGATTTGCTCATTCCCGTCAATGATGGTTGGATTTAGGAGTGGATTTGTTACCACGCCTTTTTAAAATATATTTATATTTTAAAATATATTTATATATATTTATATTTTCGTACATCTGAACTTGTACAAACTCGTACTAATTAACCACTAAACAGACAAAAGCGTAAAAGAGTTACGTTTCCTCATGAGATCAGACTGGTAATGTCATGACGACGTGCAAAACAACACTATTTTTGTTTACATCCGCTAGAGGGCGCTTAACTTTAAAACCTAATTTGATGCTGTTATAAGTTGCTTGCACAAATGATTTATTTGGTTGTATCCAACTTTTAACTGTTGAATAGATGGGGTCATAAATCACTGAGCTGCAAGTTCCTGAAGACATATGGGTACACCTCTTCTTCCAGCTTTTGATTGCAATTCATCTCGTCTGAACTGTGACCCTTACATGGATGATCAATGATTTCTATAAACCAAATACGAGGCCTCCTTTTCTAGCATGGTGGGTTGTTGCATTTTGCTATTCTTCATAGCCCTACACCAATGGGCCAATGTCATCAGTGAAGTCCAGGTCACCCAAGTGGGGTCATGATCTACCATGATCTTCTGGCCACTGTCGATTTTTAAGCAGAATCACAAGATCAAAAGATTTCTGCAAAAAACAGCAATCACCTATCTAGCTTGAAAACACATACCTACACTCGAACATGACAAACACACTTGATCTGCATTTGTTCAATCAAGTGCAAATCAGCTCTGACTGCAATTCATCTGAAGTGATTGAGTGGAGATCTTTCATCAGCAGCATCGGTGCCTTTACATCTTCTGAAAATAATTGGTGCTACAAACATACACATCAACACATACACACAAAGTCTCTGACGCCAGGCTTCCTCTTTCTCACCATCTGCGTTTCTGTATGTATATGTAGTACTCTGTAGTGCGCATAAAAGAGCAATATCTTTATGTTGTAATGTATGTTCTGCTCAGTTTCCATGACCATGCCAACAGCTCATTAATCATCCCAAGCTTGGATGCCCTCAACCCCCCTCCCTACATCCTTTCTTCCCTCCTTCTGAAAAAAAAAATATATTATGCAGACAGATGGAAAGAAGCAGGTCATAACTTAATTTCACAGCAAGTTAGACTATGAGATAGTTATCGATATTACAATGGAAGGAACAAAAGACTTATCAAGAATTCTGAGTCTAGAATTTATATTTGAAGTAGTTGAACAAGGACTTAAACTACTGGAGAATCCATCCATCCATCCATCCATCCATCTATCTACACTGAAACAAATGATTCAAAGATGACTTCTAGGATTTACTAAATTTTTTTAAGTTAAGTGGATGTAAACAATTTAATTGGCCTCAATTTAAACAAACAAATTAAGTTGAACATTACTAAATTTAATTTGTTTGTTTAAATTCAAATAAATTTCAAATAAAATGTTTGCAACAAATTTGCAGACATCATTTTTTTCAGTGTAAACTGTAGAAAATGCTGAGTTCCACACAATCGATTTGTGTTGGTACAACAAGAAGGAATTAAGTTAGCTTGTTAGTTTTTTACATATTTAAGTGGACTGAAGATAAAACAATTACGTTGTCCCAAAAAAGCTCAAGAAATGAGATGTTTCAGCTCATTTTAAGTAAGTAGTTTGAACAAACAGCAAATATATTTTTTCTACTTATCTATATATCCATCCATCCATCCATCCATCCATCCATCCATCCATCCATCCATCCATCCATCCATCCATCCATCCATCCATCCATCCATCCATCTATCTATCTATCTATCTATCTATCTATCTATCTATCTATCTATCTATTTATCAATTCATCCGTCCATCAGGGCTGCCAAATATATATTTTCAGCATCGATATCACAATGTGTACATCCACATTAGTCACATCGCAAGATATGCAGTGTTGAATCAAGATTACAGTTGACCAAGAGCCACAGTTCAGAATTTAGGGACTCACTGCAGAATTTAATAGGGTGAAACATACACTACCTGACAAAAGTCTTGTCATCAATCCCAGTTGTAAGAGCAACAAATAATAACTTGACTTCTAGTTGATCATTTGGAAAAGTGGCAGAAGGTAGATTTTTCCAATGAATCATCTGTTAAACTGCATCCCAACCATCACAAATACTGCAGAAGACCTATTGGAACCCACATGGACCCAAGATTCTCACAGAAATCAGTCAAGTTTGGTGAAGGAAAAATCATGGTTTGGGGTTACATTCAGTATGGGGTGTGTGAGAGATCTGCAGAGGGGATGAGCCTGAGGTATCAAGACATTTGTGCTTGATTACATTACAAACCACAAGAGAGGGCAAATTTTTCAGCAGGATAGCACTCCTTCTCATACTTCAGCCTCCACATCAAAGTTCCTGAAAGCAAAGAATGTCAAGGTGCTCCAGGATTGGCCAGCCAAGTCACCAGACATGAACATTATTGAGCATGTCTGGGGTAAGATAAAGGAGGAGGCATTGAAGATGAATCCAAATAATCTTGATGGCCTCTGGCAGTCCTGCAAGAACGTTTTCTTTGTCATTCCAGATGACTTTATTAATAAGTCATTTGAGTCATTGCAGAGATGTATGGATGCAGTCCTTCTTCCACTGCTCCATGATTTTATATTCTATACTGTACATTATTTCAGTTAAGTGACAAGACATTTGTCTAAGAAAAGTCAAACCTTACTGTCCTAATTTAATAAATAAAACAAAAATCAAGGCATGATCATATTTTATTTTAGTAAAATAAGTGTAATCTGGAGGCCATCTATCTATTTAAATATATCAATGTTCTATGATTTTAAATTAGAATGTTACAAAAATCTCCAACTTATGTAAATGACACTGCAACAGAAGGGTGCATTTATTCAAAATGAATGTGTTTGATGTCTAGTCTTTACTGAAACCTAAAGAGCTAAAAAAGAAATAAATATGATAAACAGAGTGTGGCTGTACATGTTGATCGCATGGCATTCTACTGGGCTGTCACAATAAAGAAACAGAGAAGGGGAGGATGAGAAATCAGGCAGAGTGATGACCAAGGGGTAAAGAGGGTGACTGGAGGAGGAGGAGAATTAAGACAGGATAGCTAAGGAATTGAAAAATCAAGGACAGAAACAGAACAAGGGGAAAGAATGAGGAATGCAAGAGGCAGACGAGAGATCAAATACAGACGAGATGGAAAGAGAAAGAGAGGGAGCAGAAGATTTTCCCTTCTGTTATCAGACTCTGCTCGAGCGGGGGATTGTTCTGTAAAGGAGAAGATGGAAAAGAAGGATGAGAGAGGACACGAGCAGAGAGAGTGATGAGGCCTGGAGTGAAATAGAGGAGAAAGAGAGTTTCAGCTCTCTCCCCTGAGATCGCTCCAATCTCTCGCAGGGTTATCATGATTATCTGCCCCAGATTGCTGCCTCCACCTGTTTTGTCCATAAGAACGGGGCCATCCCTGCTCAAGTTGCCCTGAAAAAGCCTTTTTTTACCAGCTCCAATACAAGTTAAACTCAATTATCGCAGTGTTCGTGAATAAGGTTTTATAATAGATTTTCACATGAGAGTAGCCGAATCAATAAGGATTAATGAGTCATGGCTAAATCACTTTTTATTATTTGAAATGTGCCGTGAATTTTATTACAAAGCACATACTTATATAATGCAATTAATGTCAAGAAAGCAAAACATTTGGACTGGTGTGGAATGAGAGAGACGTGAGCATTTGTAAAGTGCATTTCCCACACACCACTAGTTTTAGTTGTACTCTAAATGAGTTTGATTAGGCTTGATGTTTATAATAAATGCTGTTTATAGTTGATGTCTCTAAAAATTCAGTTTTTGTTTTGATGGTTTTCTTCCTTTTTGTAAATGCTGTTATATTTAATGTATTTGTTGTAGAGTGAAAGAGACTAAAATCCATGTTTTGCAATGTCTGTAAACAATTTATTAGGGCTTTTCCATGAAACAAGAACATATGACGCACAAATGAGGGCAGCCCGTTGGCTCAGTAGTTAGCACTGTAGCCTCACAGCAAGAAGCTCGTTGGTTCGAGTCCTGGCTGGGTCAGTTGTCATTTTTGTGTGTAGTTTGCATGTTCTCCCCGTGTTCACCAGTACTGGGTTGAAGCTGGAAGGGCATCCGCTGTGTAAAATGCATGATGGATAAGTTGGTGGTTCATTCAGCTTTGGCAACCGATGATGAATAAAGGGACTAACCCGAAGGAAATTGAATGAATGACGCACAAATGCATCTTAGCTGTTTTCTCACAATTCAATTTTGACTCAATATGACTTATAGTAATGTGTGGCTTATTTAACATTAAGTAGAATTTATGCAATGACATTGGTAACTAAAGGCATGAAATGATATCAAAATTCAGCAAACTGTTGTTGGAACAAGTCTAATATAAACACTTTAGTGTTGTATGATGCAAAGCTGAACCTGATGCAAAATTTGCATGAAAAAATCTCATTTGCGAACGATTGGATTTCTTCTAAAATGGCTCAATTTTATCCACAAAGATTAGCCAAGTAAATGTGTAAATTTGACGGCACACTGTTAACATTTTCCTGTAGAATCTACAATAACTTACTGGCAGCAGTTTGCCAGTAACTTACTGTAAATCAATTACAGCAATAATACTGTATTTGCATTTGCAGCACCATTTATCTTGCTCTATATGTATTTACAGTTTTATGTATCTTTACTTTAAAATATACAGTCATTTTCACAATGCGATTTTAAAATACAGTAACATACTGCATAACTGTCCTACATTAAAATAGTTTATATCAAAGTTTAATAGGGCTGGGCAATTAATCAAAAAGTAATCGAAATCGACATTCAGATCCTTTAATCGGTCGAATTTTTCCAGGTTGATTTTTTTTTATTACTTTCCCTACAGTGTGTAGTGTCACATGACCCCGCTCTGTTAAGGCTGATTTATACTGATTTTTAAGCGTATGGTACGACGCAGCCTTCGCGCCGTGGTATACCTGCGCACCTCTCAAAAAATTTGACTACACGTTGCGACAATGCGTAGCGCAAGCTCTGTGATTGGTCGACTTGGTAGCGGTGACAAGATTGGATGGCGTTGAGAGCCGTGGGAGAGCCCAATGGAGAAAATATTTACAAGTGTGGAGTCTCGTGGAGGGGCTCCGTATAGAAACTTTTGTTTTGTGTATACTTTATGTTTAAAGTTGTTGCACGTCCGCCGGTTTCTGACTCAAAATGAACGAGTTTGAGCTAATTGTACATTAAATGTAGCATTCAGAAAAAACAAACAGAAACTCGACACAGAGGAACATAAAAACCCTTTGCCAGCTAGCATTTCGGAAGGGTTATTGCAGAGCAACACAAACAGCATGCAGAAGTATAAATGCACGCCAAGACGTTGTGTTGGTCATCTCTGGTCATTTAAGACGATTAACCTATTCTTGAGCCTTACTTTGCACTACATTGACGATAATTGAAAGCTGCACCAGAGATGCCTTGAGATGGCATATTTTTCATAACATTAAATATATTATTTACATTACAATATTGATGCCAATAAATAATAATAGATAGTAGATAGTGTGTGTTTCCTTCAATTATTTTAAAATGAAGTAATGCACCCTTCATTCAGAAATCTGTCACTTGTAATATGTGAGCATATGTATTGTACAAAACCTGTCAGTGAACTATGAAGACAAAAATAAATAAATAAATAAATAAATAAATAAATAAATAAATAAATAAATAAGTAAAATAATTATTTATTAATTGTAATCGAGTTACAATGTAATTTTGTTTCATAAAAGTAATACATTTTGATTTTAGGCCAAATCGCCCAGCTACAGTAAAATAATGTGTAATTTACAAAAATCACTAACAGTGTATGTTTAACTAAAGGTGTCATGACTTCTTCATGTCTAGCACAACAGAAACATAAATAACAAAATGCATTTTTAAAAAAGCAAAACTAGGTCATACTTAACTCCCAAAGCTCTACAAAAAAACTGACTACTTGACATGCTAGTTAAGAAAAAAAATCTTACTGAACATTCATAAAGTATGGCCACTCTAATAGCAGCCATATATAATGTAAAGAAAGCGGCGATGTTTGTGTAAGTATGTGAAGGTTGTGACAGCAGTTGATTTGTGATTAATATCCTCTGCTCTGCCTCATATATTCTGACACAAGATGAGTAGGACTGAATGAGGAAATTATTCAGGAGGTGAAGTGTCTCTCTTAGACCTCCTTTATATTTTAAATATTTTAAATATTTGAGTCATTTCAAACATCTTTATAAGCTCTTCTGTATGTGAGTAGACCTTTTCATGCCGAAATCCATTCTTTTGGTATTCATGAAGTCAACTTTTGAATGAAACATTTCCATGTGGAGAAAAATAGCATCAGTTCAGTCTTTCTTCAGAGTGGTTCAGTGAGTTTTCAGATCCAGAGGTTTACTTGTTACCTGAATTATCATATCAAGTGAGGGTACTGAATTGTAAGACCCTTTTGTGGAAACATAATTACATCTATCTACCTTCAACATATTAAAGATGTAATGCTATGACAATTTCATATCATGATTATAGAGACCGTTATTAATAATAGCATGGTTTTATTACCTGAAAATGTTCAAAAATGTATGTCATACACACCATTTTATGTTATTACACCAAGTTTTGTATCTGACAATGAACAAACAACTAAAATTTGCATCTTTATGCATTTTTGTGACAAATAATGTAAACAAGAATCCCTGCATTATGGATTTGTTTACTTAAATTTGCTTCCCAACCCTGTTCCTGGAGGCACACCAACAGTACATATTTTGTATATCTTCCTTTTCAGACCCATTAACTTCAGGTTTTGCAGTCTCTTCTACTATTCTGATGAGTTGATTCATGTGTGTTTGATTAGGGAGATGTTGAAAATGTGTACTGTTGGTGTGCCTTCAGGAACAGGGTTGGGAAACACTGGTTTATAAAACCACAGTACTTCACAGGGATCCATGTTTACGTTTTTTTTCATAATGCATAAAGCTGGTTTATAAAAGCTTTATGTGGTTTATGTGATTTGATGAAAATATCTAATCACATTTTTTTCTGACTAAAAATGTAATTTGATTTGTGATTGAGTTTTTGTGAAGTCAAGTTTCTGCTCAGTATAACTATCTAAATTGGAGCCTTTCACGTTTATCTAATTCCAATGTTACAAGATTTACCGCAAGTTATGAAAGTTTAAAAACGATAATACTACCTTTCTGAAAATTGACTGTGGTTTACCTTGAAACTAGTAACTGTGACAACACTACAACATACACTCACCAGCCACTTTATTAGGTACATCTGTCCAACTGCTCGTTGACACAAATTTCTAATCAGCCAATCACATGGCAGAAACTCAATGCATCTAGGCATGTAGACATGGTCAAGATGATCTGCTGCAGTTCAAACCAAGCATCAGAATGGGGAAGAAAGGTGATTTAAGTGACTTGGAACGTGGTGTGGTTGTTGGTGCCAGATGGGCTGGTCTGAGTATTTCAGAAACTGCTGATCTACTGGGATTTTCACGCACAACCATCTCTAGGGTTTACATTTTTTTTTAGAGGCTACAATTTGCACAGGCTCACCAAAACTGGGCAATAGAAGATTGAAAAAACGTTGCCTGGTCTGATGAGTCTCGATTTCTGCTGCGACATTCAGATGGTTGATATTCAGATGCAGAATTTGGCGTCAACAACATGAAAGCATGGATTCATCTTGCCTTGTATGTAATAAAGTTTACATACATACACAAATCATGAAATCACACGGAAAAATAATTTGATAATAAAGCATTTAACAATTGTGTGCAAACAAACCATTTAAAAATCCAATAAGCTGAGTATTAACAGTCAAAGCAGCAATTACTGCATATTTGCACTTTGGCTTACTGTCAGAAACAGGGGAAGAAGAAGATAAAGTGTGTGCGTCCAGACGGCTGGTGACGAGACAAGAAAACTCTGTCCTTGAGAGTGTGTGAAGTGAATATTGAAGAGGAACCGCCAGCGGACAGCTAGCTTTTCTCTCTCTAAAGCAAGATAAAGTGAAAACACTTCATACGAACAAAGAGACTATTCCTGGCATAGTTAAAAGGTGATTTAATCATACAAAAAAAAAAACATATCTGAGGAACACAATCAAAGGGCCACAGCGAACACAGCAGATGCGCCAATTCTCTCAAAGGCCTCTGGGAACTCAAAGTGTTTGCTGCACCACTTAGCAGTCAAACAGCAAGGAAATCAGATTTGCTGACAATAGCTTGGAGTAATGCAGGGTTTGATGCATCTGTGACTGGTCTTATCTTGAAATATCTCGCCTCAATCTGCCTGGTTTTACAGCCGGTATTAACGTTCTTCACAAATGATACGATCACAAAAAGTTGGCTGAAACTGAATGCTGTTGTTCACACTTGGTATTTACATGCGTCTCCTGTGACTTCTTGTGACCAAATGTGAAAACACATCAGTTTTATAGTCTGTGACGCAACATGTAGACATCAGGCTGTTTAATGCTGTGTGAGTTACATAAAAACGTGAAATGTAAACTTTCACCATGTAACCTTAGTCATATGTTTGTATTTTGTCCCAAGTTGCATGTTTCTTTAAAATAGTTTCTGATATTCTGGGGGTCAAGTTAGCTGTTTGCCCTTTAATTGCGATCTTTGGTGTTCCCTCTCAGTGTCAACCTTTAAACCGGAGAAACGCTGACATTCTGGCTTTTGCATCTCTCCTCGCTAGGCGCAGAATACTGTTGTCTTGGCCATCCCCACAACCCCCCTCTATTTCATTGTGGCTCAATGATTTGGTCTTCTTTTTAAAACTTGAGAAAGTTAAATACAATATCGGAGGTAGGGGAGAACACTTTTTTGAAAAATGTTTTTGAAAAACAATTTATTGCATTCTTTAATGATTTGAAAACATTAGATGTGGATTGAGTGAATGTGTGTGTATGTATATGGTTTGTTATTATTTGTTTTTTCTGTATTTATATTTATTTATTTTTATTTATTATTATTTATTTATATATTTTTTTCTCAGATGCTGATTGTTTTATTTGGGAATTGTTTTGTTGGGGCTAGATATGCTTGCATATGGTGTGTGGGTTAATGGAGTGAATAAAAATTCTATGACATAAAAATAATAATTAATATTGATTCAATGAATGAAAAATGATTGTATCAATCAATCAATAAATTTGCAATTTAATTTGAATCAATCTATCAATCAATCAATCAATCAATCAATACGGCTAAATGTAATTGTCAAATAATGCAAACTTGAGTTAATAATACAGTACTGTATGTGCTACCGGTTTTAGAGTGAAAGGTCAAAGAGCCTATCTTCTTATTCTATTTCTATTGTATTACCCCATCAAAATAAAATACTTGAATTTTTTTTTCCTGCTTTGAAGATTATTAGATAAATATAAGTATTGTACTTTTATAGTAAAACTAACAATTGCCTTTTTCACTACAAATTGCAATATTTTATTTTACCACAATACTGTATGTGGTAACCAAGAAAAATAACCAAAATAAGAACACTCAAAACTGACTCAAAACAGACTCTATGTGTTTGCATTACAAAGAGATTCATTTTTATATATATATATATATATATATATATATATATATATATATATATATATATATATATATATATGTATATATATATATTCAATGTTATAAAATTCCGTTTTAAATTTGAATTATTAAAGTATAACATTCAGTTTAATAATTTTATCTCATATGTAAAAAAAATAGATTAGATTTTTTTAATGCACTCCATCCACTTTTTTATGCACTCCCTCCATCTAATCCAAAAAACCAAACATTTCTGAATATACTCGGCTAAAAAAACGAAACCGAAAATTATTTGTAAAATATATATATGATTTTTATTGAATAATATAATTTTGTACGTTTTCTAATTTAAAATTTAAATAGGTACAATTTCTTATGCCCTGAATGCTTTTAAAACTCTCAAACAAACTCAACATTGCATATACTTGCGATGTGACTATTACGAATGATCACATTGCGATAATGATGCTAAAACGATATATTGTGCAGCCCTAACTTACATTATATCTTAGATTTTATATATAGCACACCTCTACTCTTGCACTTTGGTCAATGCAGCAACAAATCAGCCTTTGCATGATGCAGTAAAATAAATGGGTTTCATAGCGTAGTGCTTTCCACGTCCATTGTGAAATCTGATTCACACCGCACAATGATTACAACAATATGTGTGCTTAACACTGCACAGCATAACCTTTTTTCAGCTCACATTTTCTGCTGTTTTCAGCTGTCTGTTTCAGACAAAAATAAAATTACATTTTCAGCCAATAACTATCTATGGCTGAAAATTGAATGAATCTTTACCTTTTATATCACAATATGTATTGTAGAAAAACTAAATATTCAATTTTTTCCAATATCACACAGAACTGTTTCATACTATAAGTAAGAGTTTTAACCACCTTGAATAGGTTCCCAAAAATATATTATTCCTCGTTTATACCCGTTTTAAGTATTTCTTACAACTGAATGACCTGAGACCACAATTCTTGTCATATCTACTCTTTCAATCCTCCCCAAACATATATAACAGAAACGTTCCATCTGCAGTAAAGGTCTGCACTCATATCATGACGCTGGGACTTAAATCACTGTCACAGGCACTACAGCAGGCCTCTAATCAGACAGCATGTTCTTTATTCCTAAGTGACACATTGCAATGACAGATCGGCTGGCATGGTGATGGATATCGATGCAAAGCGGCCATTCATTACAAGATTTTTGGGTGCTCTCCATCTTGGCAGAGATCGAGGCCCTCAGCGTCAGTCATTCGCCAATGAGTTCTGATGGAAGCCAAAACAGAGCGAGCGAAAGCGCTGACAGCAACAAGATGGTTTCAATGGGTTTATGACCCAGATCTGTATGTCGGACACTAATGATTGTCATTTATTTACACTGCTGCTGAAAAATTACACCATAAAGGTCTCAGAAGACTAGCTTATCAACGGGAGACTATTTTTGTGACTTCTATTTAAATTAGTACTCCAAAATAAAATAAAATAAAGTAAAACAAAACAAAACAAAATTAAATTTGGCCTAAATATATCACAATGTCTAAAGTAAAGTGGCTTTCTTTTAAATGTGCAATAAATAAATAAATAAAAACAAACATAATATAAACTATTATTATTATTATTATTATTATTAAAGATCATTATATTGCATTATACTATATTAATTTGCATTACACTACATCAAATGTCTGTAATATGGGAAATTTCTTCACTATAGAGCAACTTAAATGAAGTTAGTAAGCCACCAAAATGAATTAGAATGTAAATAAACTGCAATTAGATTTTAAATTACATCGTGCCCCCTATCAAGAGGGCACTTAGAGCATTTAAGTGAATATTCTCATAAGCAATAAAGGCGATGTAAGCACATCAGACTGTGCTGTTTCGATGAAGTGGCAGGAGGAGAAGTGCAAACACAATCATCATCCAGTCATTATCAGTTCATTATATGCTGATAGTGTGCTGCACTTATGATCCAGCAAGGAGCAATTCACAATTTACATTTTACACGTCACGGTTGTCACACACACCTCACACTACACACTAAATCTCTTCAAAAATAAGCAGT
This sequence comes from Danio kyathit, assembly GCA_903798195.1. Lineage (NCBI taxonomy): Eukaryota > Metazoa > Chordata > Actinopteri > Cypriniformes > Danionidae > Danio > Danio kyathit. The sequence continues at coordinate 32,102,399 of LR812528.1, forward strand.
CATGCTTATAAGCAGTGGGTTCTAACACTTTTTTTAAGGAGACCACCTATTTTAATATTCAAAATCCTTCAAGTCCATGATATTAAAATGATTTCTGAGCTTGACACACAACAGAAAAATGTAAAAAGTACAAATTTGAATGATTAAACAAATTGTAAGCATCAAATTTTGCTTACCATTTTTGCTTACCATTCATCAAGCATCATTTTTTTTATATTTGAAAAACAGGCAATAGCATCTGCTCTCAAATGCTGGGGTTGTGTCTGCTAGTGACAACCCGATAGTTTAGACGTGACGTATGACATACTGTTTCTGGGTCCGGGCTGCTATTCATTTAAATTTGAGAAAATATTCATTTAAGACCACTTTTTAGTCATATCACACATTAAAGTGAATTTTATATAAAATCATCGTGTACACAACAGTCTCTGGACTTGCTGCATCACAGACACCGATATTTTAACAATTTATAAAAAATGTTTCACTTTCTGGCCATCTGGTATTAGGTATGGGTATATATAAAGTTGAAGTCAGAATTAATAAACCCCCTTAATTATTAGCCCCCTGTTTATTCCCCCCCACCCCCCAATTTTTTATTTTTTCAACACATTTCTAAACAAAATCGTTTTACTAACTTATTTCTAATAACTGATTTATTTTATCTTTGCCATGATGACAGTAAATAAAATTTTACTAGATATTTTTCATGTCACTTCTATACAGCTTAAAGTGACATTTAAGGCTTAACTAGGTTAATTAGGTTAACTAGGCAGGTTAGGGTAATTAGGCAAGTTATTGTATAACGATGGTTTGTTCTGTGGACTATCAAAAAAAATAAAGTTTAAAGGGGCTAATCATTTTTACCTTAAAATGGTGTTTAAAAAATTAAAAACTGCTTTTATTCTAGCCGAAATAAAACAAATAAGACTTTCTCCAGAATCCAAACATTATCAGACATACTGTGGAAATTTCCTTGCTCTGTTAAACATAATTTGGAAAATAATTAAAAGAGAAAAAAAATTAAAAGGGGTTTAATAATTCTGATTTCAACTGTATATATATTGGGATTGTGATTTTCGAAAGCATTACAGTGCTTTGTAAACATTTATTATTACCATTTGTTGAGCCCCATACAGTTTGATATAGCATTTGGAACCGGAAGCCACTTCATGTGACATCAGACTTAACAAGCGGATGAAACCACGCACATTGCCGGAAAAGCAGCCATTTCTCAACTTTCAAATACGATTGTTCCTAGAAGGGATACAGCTGTGGCCTGAAGTTAATGAGAATTGTTTACATTATTTATTAAATTACACATTAATAGTTATTTTATTAATGTTTACTCCTACCCCAACCATCACAGTAATGTAAAAACAGTAATTGTACCGAGTATTGTTCATATTATTTATTACATTACCCATTAAATTGTATTTTAATAATGTCGACCCCTACCCCAACCCTAAACACAACCATCACAGTAATGAAATTATGAATTATTGTCGTACAGTGTCAAACAAATATTCTATATTGATGTGAGTATCCGCAGCTGTATTCCATCTAGACCAGTAATGCCCAAACTAGGGCCCATGGGCCTTTTTGATTTGGGATGAGAGGGAGAATGTTGGGGATGGTTTCAAGATTGTCTATTCAAATTTAATGTAACCCTTTGTTTGTTGTATTGTTAATAGCTAACTGAAGTTAAATGTTTATATTAAATGGTGTAAATTAATCAGATTTTTTTTTTAAATGTACATACTCGTACCCAAGAGTTCAGAGACTGTAGTGAGCAAATCAAGTCAAAGGCAGATCTTGCTTGACTAGTGTATTTAGCGTTGAACTCCACTGTGATATAATTAAATATTTTTTATGTTTTTATTGCATTAAATTCCAATTTAATGTTATATTGCATTAGTTAATACTATTTAAAGTAATGTCTTCTATTTAATTATGAAATAAAGACATATTATGAAATAAATTAGGAAATTACCCATGGCAATTTTAATGTAATATAGTTTAGTATATTTACCTTTAGCCCACGGCTCTCAATGATATTTGTTTTTTGGCCCTTCGTACAAAAAAGTTTGGGCACCCCTGATCCAGACTTTACTGTCAAATACAGTTATGGATGCTACTAATGCTAGCACTAGTAATGTTAGCTTAATTATCAAAGGTTTTTCAAATACTGTAGCTGTAATTAGATAAACATTACATGATCGTTAAAATTATAAAAATTAACTGTCAGGAATTACCTTTATTATTGGTTTCATTCCAACTTGAAAGTTGAAAGTGACCCCTCATTAAATTCTGGTTTTGCCACGACCGGCAGTTTCTTACACTGCAAAGAATGCAGGGTTCCACACAATACCTTCATGTTGTCCCAACACAAATCGAAAGTAACTTAACCATTTTTCCTAAAAAAGTGGATTGAATATAAAACAATAAGTTGCCCCCTAAAAAACTTAAGAATTGTGTTGTTTCAACTTATAATAAATAAGCAGTTTCAATCAGAATATCTTCTTTTATGTTTGACAGATGACAGAAACTGAAATAGGTTTGAAACAAATGAAGCTTCAATAAATGGTGAGTGAATTGTCATTTTTGGTTGAACTATCCCTTTAACAGCAATGATTTTAAAGATGCAGCTTTACAGAGGAGGATTTTACAAGCTCCAGCCTTAAAAGATGCTTGTTCCAACAAATCCTTCAAGTTTTATCTGAACATAAATACAGCCCCCTCACCAATCCCATATTTTTCCCCCCATTCCCTTGTCACCCTCTGAGTCTCCCTCTCTCTCGTTTTGGTAATATAGGAGGAGATGATAAAAAAGGGCCACTCTTTTACTTCTGACAGAGTTTCATTTATCTTATGATGAATGGCTGCCCTGCTGAGCCTGTTTCCTCTGTGGCGCACAGTTTGCGCAAAAGAACATCTAAAAGTGGAGAAAAACAATAAGAAGGGAGAATAATAAACATTTTGAGGATGAAGGAAGTGGAATGTAATGAAAAGTTGAGAAGACTAGACTGAATTTGCAGGATTTAAAAGAATTTGAATAGAGATTTGGGTGATTATAAAAGCTGACTAGATGAGAAGTTGTCTATTTTTTTTACACTAGATCAATAATAATAATAATAATAATAATATTCATTATCAATAATAATCATCATTATCATTATTATTATTATGTGTCTGAGTGTGTATGGACAGAGTTAAATATACAACTTTATATGCAATAAATAATAAATTATATACAAAAAATATACAAAATAATCATATACAAAACCTATGTACAAAATAATTAATAAAAATAAATAATACAACACAAAAATAATTAATACAAAATAAAATAAAAAAACTTATACAAAAATTATTTAGATACAATTACATTTATTATAAAGGGATCACTTTCCTCTGGATTTACAATTACTATTGGTTCTATTACTATTAGTGACTGGGGTGTCACTAGCCAATCTGGAGGCTGTGTACACCAGACAGCTAAAGAGAATTACAAATTAAATTTTAAGTGACACTGCTCATCCCCTACACAGCTCCTTCCTTCTGGTTGCAGGTTTATAGTGTCAAGCTGTAGAACTAAACAATATAAAAATTGTTTCATACCAGCAGCCATTCATTCATACATTCATTTTCTTTTCGGCTTAGTCCCTTTATTTATCTGGGGTCGCGACAGCGAAATGAACCGCCAACTTATCCAGCATATGTTTTACGCAGCGGATGCCCTTTCAGCTGCAACCCATTTCTGGGAAACATCCATACACACTGATTCACCGCGTCGCCCACCAACAGCCATTAGACATTGAAATAAGGCTTTAACTTAAGCAGAGGTATTTCTGTGACTTGTATATTTTACATTTTATAGATTTGAAGCATTTTTTGGGGGGGTGGACACTTGAAGTGATTATTTATTTATTCTTTATAAGTGTTTTGTATGTTTATGTTTTATGTCTTTATATCCATTTGTTGTTGTTACTATGTGAGTTTTTTTTTTGTGTGTGTGGCACTGTTATGAAATGAGGACTCTTGACTGCAAAATAATTTACCTTTGGGTATAAATAAAGTAACTAACCTTTGTTTCAGTTTTTTGTTCTTTTATTCTGTAAATTTCTAACATTTATTTCAAATGTAAAATAAAAATGTTGCCAAACATTTATTTGCATAAAATAGCAAAAAAGTGCTTTTTTCAGAAATGTCTCCATTAATTTTTAGCACAATAGCAATGTTTTACATTTTAAATTAATAAAGTGAGTTAAGAAATCGATCTTTCGTAATTCACGGAAGTTACGTTCTAAAAACAGCCCGCAATAGGTGAAATCCGCGAAGTAGCCAGCTTTATTTTTTACAATTATTACAGATGTTTTAAGGCTATAAGAAACCCTTCACTACACACTTTATACACTTTTCTTAGACATACATTAACATTTTCACACTTTTCTCTCTTGTTTAAATACTCTCATTGTTCAAACTTTCATAGAAAAATAGGTCTAGTATTATAGAATGAAACTAAAGATCAAAATAATTTGATCTTCATTTATTTAATCCGTAATGGCACCCTACAGCTGCGTAACTTCTACCTTCCTTAGCATGTCCAGAAGTTCAACCTTTTTATGCAATAGTTAGCATCTTAGTCTGCCTTTTGGGTGCTACCACAGGTGTCTTTGACGGGGCAGAACGTTTCATCCACACTGCTAGCGATCAAATATTTAGAGGAGATTGATTGACAATAGTCTACAGCCAGTCAGGACGCAGAACACAATGCACTAATCAGGACACAGAACACAATACGCTGCAGAAAAAAAGCATTTGAAATTGCATGAAAAAAATCCGCGAAACTGCAAGGCCGCGAAAAGTGAACCACGTTATAGCGAGGAATCACTGTATTAGGGGAAAAAAAGTTTTCTAAATGACAATATTTTTATTTGAAATATGTAGGAAATGTTACCAGACATGCATCTATTGATTTAAGGGAAGAGTATGGACAGATAGAAAAGAATCGCATTCCATGTATCTATTGTGTGTCATGATCTGAACTAGAAAACTACAAAAGCCAGGAAACACAACCTACTTTATCATCCAAGAGGAACAATGGGCTTCTCAAACTGGACAAAAGAGAAGAAATGAGTCTGTATGTGTAAATTCTGCTGCAAATTGTGGCTGAACTGCAACTCATATCCCTCTGAGAGTGCACAATATAAAAAGAACTACTGCATATTGTGAAATACACTAGACGGCTACGTCCTTGCACAGTTTGAAACTGTATTTCAAAAACTTTATTCAGCAGCAGCAGCATACTGCACTCAGCAACCTCGCTAAACAAAGGCAGAAAACCTTGGACAAGGAGCAGTCGACAAATTAGCAATTAAACCACTACCAGATTCTTAACTAGTCTAGACCTGAAAGAATTCAGTAAGAACACATTATTCCCTTTCGTCTGCTACTTGTTTAAATTCTTTGTCTATGAACACATTGTGTGAGGGACATATTTAGCCTAGTCATAGCCCGTCTGCAGTAGTTGGTTTTTGCCACATATTTAAGTATACTGATTTGTACTATATTGATTGGATTTAATGGCCAATGATGTTGTCATTGTAATTGCAGTAACTCATTGACAAATAATACATCACACTAAACAAAAACATCAATATGTGCGCAATACATACATAAATCAAATTGTTTACATATGAATGAATGAATGAATGAATGAATGAATGAATGAATGAATGAATGAATGAATGAATGAATGAACGGTATTATTACATATTCATTGTCTTATACTTTTAACCTGTAAAACTTCTCAAACAAAAGCAATCTTTCAGCACAATAGCAATGTTTTAAATTTTAAATTAGTAAAGTGAGTTAAGAAATCGTTGGTGGAAGATCCTTGATTTTCAATTTAATTGTAACATGTTCAGGAAAAAAAAAATCTAAATGACAATATTTTTATTTGAAATATAGAAAAATTGAATGAATGAAACGAGCAAATAAACAAACAAATGAATGAACGTTTGGCTAAATAATGACAATATTATGACAATTATTGTCTTATAGTTTTAACCTATAAACATAGTTTTCATCAAATGGGGAAAATTATCAATCAATCAAACAATGTTTGGTTTATCTTTGAATATTGACAAATTAATCCTGAATGAATGAATGAATGAATGTTTGGTTAAACTCAAGAAATTATGACAAAATTATTTATCCTTTAAATATACTTCACAATCAATCAATCAATCAATCATTCACCAAAAGTATGATTTATCTTGAAATTTAGATAACATTCATTTTGAACAAATGAATGAATGAAAGAAAGAATGTTTGGTTATACTTCAGGATCAATCAATGTATAATTTATCATGAAATTTTGATAAAATTCATTTTAAACAAATGAAAGAATGAATGAATGAATGAATGAATGAATGAATGAATGAATGAATGAATGAATGAATGAATGAATGAATGAACAAACAATTTCATTCCTAACTAATGAATGAATGAATGAACAAATTCATTCTTAATGAATAAACAAATTTATTCTGAACAAATGAATGAATGAACGAATGGATTCATTCTGAATGAACAAATGAATGAATGAATGAATAAATGAATGAATGAACGAATTCATTCCTAACTAATGAATGAATAATTGAACAAATTCATTCTTAATGAATAAACAAATTCATTCTGAACAAATGAATGAATGAATAAACGAATGGATTCATTCTGAATGAACAAATGAATGAATGAATGAATGAATGAATGAATGAATTCCTAACTAATGAATGAATGAATGAATGAACAAATTCATTCTTAATGAATAAACAAATTTATTCTGAACAAATGAATGAATGAACGAATGGATTCATTCTGAATGAACAAATGAATGAATGAATGAATGAATGAATGAATGAATGAATGAATGAATGAATGAATGAACAAATTCATTCCTAACTAATGAATGAATGAATGAACAAAATCATTCTTAATGAATAAACAAATTCATTCTGAACAAATGAATGAAAGAATGAATGGATTCATTCTGAATGAACAAATGAATGAATGAACGAACAAATTCATTCCTAACTAATGAATGAATGAATGAACAAATTCATTCTTAATGAATAAACAAATTCATTCTGAACAAATGAATGAATGAATGAATTGAAGAATGGATTCATTCTGAATGAATAAATGAATGAATGAATTAATTAATTAATGAATTAATTAATTAATGTTTGGTTAAACGCAAGAAATTATGACAAAATGATTGGCTTCATCCCTGATGTAACCCACACTTTTTAAGCCACATGAACCTAATCCAGCTCAATATATTTAGCAATACAACGATAACTAACCGGCATTACTTTCAAGATATAGTATTTCCAGTGTTGTGTCTTAGAACAAGTAGCAGCTGACAGGAACAAGTGTCCTCAGCCACTACCACTGACTTGCCTTGTCTTTTCCTATTCTCGTTGAAACTCAAGTGATCTCAAATCACCGGCTATGAAAGACACTGTTTTACATTTCAAACAACAAAGTGTCGACTCCGATGCCCTTATTGTGTCCTCTTGTGTGGCGCTTCAACTGACTGGTCTGGTGCAGTACGAAAAAAAAAAAATCTGTCGGTTCCCCTCTGCAGTTTCCCTCCAGCAAGCCTAGTCAGCTGAAGGAAGCACAATAAAAGGCCTCAGTGACTGTAAAGCATACCGTTTGGCTCTCGGGCTGCATGAAACATGAGCGGCAGAGAAACAGAGCTCCATCTGTGTTGAGCGGCTCTGGGCAGAGGATGCCCTTTCTGAGGTCGCTTTCTCATTTGAAAATCTTGACCTTAACTAGAGATTAGAAGAGAGAGAATGCAAAAATTATTTTAGGTCAACATCAAAGCAATGCTGCCGGTGTGGGTGAAAAATCAACTCTTAGAAACAAATGGTTTAAGCTGCTTGGCGATAAAAAAAGGATTTATTTATAAAGAGAGAGAGAGAAAGTGGGAGAGATACACAGTACATATGAATGCAGGCAGTTTTTAGTGGTGTAAATAATTCAGATTGTTCTAAATGTGTCATGAGATGCAGTTTTTCAGAAATAAAACAATTATAATTTAACGGCAGTGTTAAATGGGATATACAGTTATAGAAAAAGCTAGGAGCCCACATAAATTATTGAATTATATGTTTATTTGAGCTTTTTTTTCCAATAATCGAAAATTTACAAAAAAATGTGTCATAATATAATATAATATAATATAATATAATATAATATAATATAATATAATATAATATAAAATAATATAATATAATATAATATAATATAAAATAATATAATATAATATAATATAATATAAAATAATATAATATAATATAATATAATATAATATAATATAATATAATATATAGCAAATTTTAATAAAGTACCACTGTTAAATGCCAAAAAAATTTACTAGCTGACTTATCTAAAGGGCAGCACAGTGGCTCGATGGTTAGCACTGTTGCCTAAAAACAAGAAGATTGCTAGTTTGAGTCCTGACTGGGTCAGTTGGCATTTCTGTGTGAAGTTTGCATGTTCTCCCTGTGTTCACATGGGTTTCCTCCAGGTGCTCCGGTTTCCCCCACAACCCAAAGACATGCACTATAGGTGAATTGAATAAACTTAATTGACCGTAGTGTATGAGTGTGTGTGTATGGGTGTTTCCCAGTACTGCATTGCAGCTGGAAGGGCATCCGCTGTGTAAAACATATGCCGGAATAGTTGGCAATTCATTCCACTGTGGCGACCTCGAGACTACACCGAAGGAAACTGAATGAATGACTTATCTGAACTTTTGTCATTACAACAGTTCACTGTTTTGACCTTGTATTTAAATTAGCATAGTTTTAAAAAAAGCATTAAGATTATTTACTTTTTAGAAATTATTATTATTATTTTACATAATAATGTTATACATGACTTTATGGCAACATATTCATTCATTCATTCATTTTCTTTTCGGCTTAGTCCCTTTATTAATCCGGGGTCACCACAGCAGAATGAAACGCCAACTTATCCAGCACATGTTTTACGCAGCGGATGCCCTTCAAGCTGCAAACCATCTCGTAAACCGGAGCACCCGGAGGAAACCCACACGAACGCAGGGAGAACATGCAAACTCCACACAAAAACGCCAACTGACCCAGCCAAGGCTCGAACGAGCAACCTTTTTGCTGTGAGGCGACAGCACTACCTACTGTGTTTGGCAACATACTATCATCTTATTTTATATTTTGTGTCAGATAATCAATAATTAAGTTGGTTTAATATCAATGTATCACAATGACAAAAAAAAAATAAAAATAGCTGGACCACCGTGCCAAATTCAACACAATAACTACTACTTAGTCAAGTTGACTCGTAACTAGGGTTGGGCCGATAAACGATATTATATTGAATTGTGATAAAATTTATGTCAATAACAATAATAAGCTCTGGACTTTTTAACTCTATATTGAGCTGAGTCAATCACACAGCAGAAATGTGCAACAATAGGAATCTAAAAGTGTGTTGATATTAGAGATAAACCGAATTTTCAGCCACCGAAAATTTATCAGCCGAAAATGTTGTGCCATTTAATGGACCCTATAATTTTTGTGGCTTCTGTCATTGTAGCACTAACTTATATAGAAATATATATCGTTTAATATGGAAAATAATTATTGAGGTTGCATTTTTGTCGTATCGCCCACCCCTACTCCCAACTATGGGTATTTGCTCTCAGCATTAAGTAATTTAGCACAGACTCACTGACATATTATGACATAAAAAGCTTGTGTCAACCACTCAGAAAACACATACACACACACACACACACACACACACACACACACACACACACACACACACACACACACACACACACACACACACACACACACACACACACACACACACACACACAAGGCTACACAGTCAGACAGATAAAGGGTAATGGAGACAAACAGCAGTGTTTCTACAGTCCCCGAGGGCTCATCTGACAGGTCACATAAAGTCATGTGTCTTTCTTGCTTTGTGTCTTTTACAGTCAATCATATACAAAAATAAATAAATAAATAAATAAACTAAAAAATAAGTTAATTAATTAAATTAAATTAAAACAAAATTAAATTAAGTTAAACAAAAACAAATGTTATATAATATAAAATTAGAATAACAAATGTTTTAATTTGCCGTTACAGAAAATCAGGTCTATTCTCAGAATAAAACAAATTAAGTTTTAAGTTATAACTATAAATCATAAATTGAGAGAATGTAAGCCTTTATATTATTTACCTTAATTGGTCTCTTACCTTTATATACATCTCCTCCCCTCCACGCGTCACATGCCACTCCAGGCAGTGATTCAATTAATTTCTAAAATCCAATCAATCTTGGGCCAGTCTGGAATAAGCACAGACCTCCAGGGAAGCATTTCCTTATAGTGTTTTATAGCAATCCTTTCAATTAAGTGCAGATTATTACCTGGAGGTGATTAAAAGGTGATTCGATTAACCCTGCCCCCATTAATTGAGGTTGAGAGCTTTGTTCTGAATGTGGATTTCACCCTGCTGTGGCCTGCACGTCGGATTGTTTATTTATAATAAATGACGCCCATGAGATCTTAACACTTATTGAGGAATCTACATTCTCAGCTCATGAACAGCACATTCTCAAGGGCCCATCAATAAAAGTCAAAGAAAAAATAGCAATCTGCATAATGAATGATACAAGGGATGCAGGAATGACATAAGAACAAGTAATAATAATTCGCAGAGGATTCCCCCCAGATTTTCCTTTAAGGAGTTATACTGTAATAGGATATTCAATTAACACATAAAATAAGTTCTGAGATAAACATAAATGGATGATAGAAGATAAGCTGCACCACAAATATAGTTACTTTGGGGCTGCACAATTTGATGAAAAAATATAATTGCGATTTACCTGATCAAAATTGTGATTTGCGATTTAAAATGTTATTTACTATAATTTAATAAAAGAGCGGCAGGTTTGATGTGGTGGTTTTAATAGCACCAAAGAAAGACAAAACATAATCACAAAGTACGCTACACTATGCTTCTGTTTATATAAAACCATTTTTTTCCAATTAAGTTGTTAGTTGTCATGACAAATTAAGAAAATAACTACAGTTTTTAAATTTAATTTAATACATTATATATAAAATCGTATATATAAATGTATAAAACCTTTACATTTAGATTTCATGACATTCTTGTTGCATTGACAAGGCTTTCCATTCACAATTTTAGATTTTACTTCACAGCACAATAATTCTTATTAAAATGTATTAAAATAGATAATTTATAAATACATGTATACAGGGCTTTACATTAGCACCCGCCAACCCGCCAAATGCGGGTAGATTAAGTTGTGGCGGGTTAGACAGCCACTCACACTAGCCACTTTGGATGGCTGAAACTCATTTTTAAATTGCCAGTGTTGGCTCGTCGTCAATACAGATTAGATTGTTAGGGTGCTTTCATACCTAGACTTTTGTTCCGGAACCTGGCGCGTTTGCCCAGCGCGATTCGTTTGGCATATGTGAACAGGGTAATCGTGCTCGGATCCATGCCAAAGCAATCGCTCTGAGACCGCCTGAATGAGGTGGTCTCGGCTCAATTGAAACGAACTCTGGAGCAGATCGATTGTAGTGAGAAAGCGATACGATCCGAGTCCGGCTATATCACAGTGTTTTATGAATATGTAATAGGCATACGGCTATATGAAGAAAGAATTATGAGTAGGGCGACAGGTCATTCCAGACATCCCAAGTCTCCCGGGCATCCGGGAATCTCTGTGCATTTTCGGGAGACTCCCGGATGCCCGCAAACGAGTGATAATCTCACGGAAATCGTGGAATATCCTTTACAATAATATTGCTTTAATATGTTGTTGTATGCATAGTTAACTGGTGATCTGGGAGCCAGAACAGACTACTGTGCATAGTGTTAGATGCATGAGAATATATATTTTTGAAATGTCAACTGTTTTGTTGAATAAAAAGTGTATGTATATAGCAGTATTTTGCTTGTTTTGACACAATATTTAAAATTTGTGGCAAGGAAATTAGTTTGGTGTGGCCAGATTAAAAAAGGTAAATCCTTATTGTGTTGAGCCCTGAAAAGTCCTGTGAAAGAAAACTAATTGCAATGCGACACTTTTTTATGAAAGCATAACCCATTTGCTCATGCTCATTGAGTAAGCTCATAAACAAAAAAACATTTAAATGAACGAGGAGGCAAGTGGAAAAAAGACAAAATCTAAATGAAGTAATTTTAGCATGCCAAAGTCAAATTTATGCATATAAAATATATTTTCCCAACAACAAAATTGTGGCTAGTGAAAATGGCGAGTGGCTAGTAATGTTGGAAAACTACTAGCCACAGTGGCTGGTGATTAAAAAAGTTAATGTCAAGCCCGGCATGTATATTGACAGATTATTTGTAATACAATTTTGTCCTTTAATACAAGCAGTCAGATAAAAAAAAACTGTACTGAACACTCTTTTTGAATGTATCAAACAAAACTCAAGTACATGCACAGAACAGCATGAGCAATAATAGCAAATATACTAATGTAAATATTATTCTGCTTGCTTTTTGAGCGCTGTCCAGCGAGTTCTTAAACACCTGTTTTTGGTCATTGTGTTCCCGCACTCAACAGAATGGCCTGCGATAGGTTGTAATGGTCGGCAAGGCTCTGGCATTATTCACCGATGAGTGACGCAGATACAGATAAACGGCCGTGGTTGCAGTCTATTCACAGCTGATTCATGATAGACGCGGTGGAGAAAACTTGCACTGCATAGTAACACGCTTGTGTGTGTGCATCCACAAGAATTGCCGTAACAGCTGAGAGAGGAGAGGAAACGTAATTACGCTCGCCTCTCTCGCCATAGTAATAATAGAAAAAATTGCAGCTTTTGCGATTTGAAAATCGCAGCTTTTCAAATCATGATTTCAGTTCAAAATAGATTAATCGTGCAGGCCTAGTTACTTTTGAGAAACATACAATTTATAAAACACATGCAGTAGCTTCAAAATTCATTATATATATATATATATATATATATATATATATATATATATATATATATATATATATGGGTGAGAAAATCTCATTAACTCAACCTCCTTGATCCAAACCAGTTTTTTTTTTTTTTTTTTCTGAAGATATTTTAGTGTACACTAGAAACCAGGTGACACAGACTTTATACTGTAGTTTTTTCTTACTATGAATGTCATGGTTATCACTTTCCAAAATAGTTCTTCAAA
>LR812528.1:32120714-32338214 GCA_903798195.1 Danio kyathit
ATTGTTGACATTATCACATTCTTTATCACATTCTTCAAGATAAAACTAAAAAAAGCAAGGTAACACTTTTTTTTTATGTTCCATTTGAGTATTAGTAGACTGTCTGCTGAACATATGTTGATACTGCTCCTTCAACATATGTTGCATGTAGATGCAATGTAACTTAAAATCAACAAACAAACCATCAAAATAAAGTGTGACAAAGGAAATTATGTTCGTCAGTTATTAAAGCAATTTGCAGCACGTTTCTGTATTTGCATGTGTCGTGAGAATGCACGTGTTGTCAAATTGATGATGTTTTTTTTTTTTAGGGTTTTTGCTATCTGCATGTGTTTTCTTCACTTGTAGTGCTACTTGTTTCTTCTCATTAAATCCTTATTGTAAACTCTTAATTTAAGTTTATAGTCTTTCATCAATGAACCCAAATCCATTCTCTTGACTATTGTGAGTTGAAGCAAATATTTGCAAGATGGGTTTTCTCAAAAGTACAGATATTTCCAAATCTTAATTTATAAGATTAACCAAATGAAATGTTCAGAATTCTGGAAAAATCCTCTCAAAATCTAAATCTGTTAAGAACCACTGACCTAAAGCAAAGAACGCATACACAAATCATGCACATCCAAACAGCACCACAAAACGCACAACAGCTCTCTGATCTAACACAGTCGTGCTGGAATTCCTGGCATTTGTATCCGTGTAATCCATTCTCCATTCCCTAACCTTGTAGAAACCCTCTCTCCTCATAGATAAACCTATTCTGGTGTCTCATTCTCAGGAAACGCTGCTGAAAGTACATTTTCTCAGAGAAGAGGTGGGGAAAAAAAAAGAACCATAATCAGAATTCTCAGCACAGCGGCGCAGAGCCATTTCTGTGAGAGTAAACTGCAAGACAAGTCAATCTGTTAGATGCACTCAATCTTTTTTAAGATGCCTCAACTAAATGCACTTCAGTAAAACTCATAAATCAATTGCAGGCATAGAGCCATGAGTGGGCAATTCAGTGCCGGCGGGTTGACGGTGTAATCAGGCTTCTAGAAAAAATTCTTCTGCCGTGTGTTTCTGTGAATTGTTTACCATCACTACTTCACCCTGAGACATAAACATGCATACAGTATGTCCATGTACTATATGGCATGCATGCTGACAACAAGGTGTGAAAATCTATGTTTTAATTTTTTTAAATTTAATATGCATGTTGGGACACTGTGTAAAAAAAAACACTGGATAGTAACAGAAAAATTCTATATTTTTCTAAATACAATTTTTAAATATGCATGAATAATATAGGGTGGCCAAGAGGGAATATATAAATACTAAAAAGACAAGGACCCAATGCTGATCCCTGGGAGACACCAGAGTTAACCACACCGACTTCAGACCTATAGCCACCCATCAGCACAAACTGCTTGCGCTCAGAAAGGTAAGACTTGAACCAATTCAATGCAGAATCAGTGACACCAAAAATGGATTCTAATCTGGAGATTAAAATAGTGTGGTCTATAGTGTCGAAAGCGGCACTAAGGTCGAGAAGTGTCAGTACAGATAGACATCAAGAATCAGAGGCCATGAAAAGGTCATTAGTGACCTTAACCAATGCAGTTAGTATATGTATTTAGTATGTAATATACAAAAGTATTTGTATTTAATTTTACTTTAAAATTATAAAGTAATAGCAAAGACTATAGAATACGCAAGACATGTCACTCATATCTTTTTGAATGGGGAAAAGTATAACAGTCAATATGGTGAATAAAGCCCTGGCTACTAGTGCAGGAGCCAATCCTCGATCGCTATATGGCGAATAAAACCCGCCTTCCAGTATAGGAGCCAATCATCGATTGCTATAGACTGACGATAGGGGCTCGGACCAGACGTGAGTTTCTGCAGATTTTGTGTGATTTGGATGTTTAGAAATTAAACTAAAGACACAGTTGTTGTTCAATTTTATTGGTGATTTCTAATATGAAATTCAATGATAAGCTTGCCAAGCACTTTTGGAGAATTTGATGTTTCCCCATTCAGACAGAATGCCCGAGCATACTGTCCAAGAGGCATTTCAAAGACGGCCACCGAGTGAAATGACTTGCCTCAAAGGGACTTTGGTAATAGTTACTGAAATGAGGCAAACTGGATTTTTTATTTAATAATGAGACAAAGAATAAAATGCACAAAAATTATATAAATTGAATTACTAGATCAGTCAAAGTTTTTTTTAGCTACAAATAAATTTCAAGTTGGGCGACGTGGTGGCGCAGTAGGTAGTGCTGTCGCCACACAGCAAGAAGGCCGCTAATCCTCGGCTGGATCAGTTGGTGTTTCTGGATCATTCGCGTGGGTTTCCTCCAGGTGCTTCGGTTTCCCCCACAGTCCTAAGACATGCTGTATTGAGTAGGCTAAATTGTCCGTAGTGTATGAGTGTGAATGAGTGTGTATGTATGTTTCCCAGAGATGGGTTGCAGCTGGAAGGGCATGCGCTGCATAAAACATATGCTGGATAAGTTGGCAGTTCATTCTGCTGTGGCAACCCCAGATTAGTAAAGGGACTAAGCCGAAATGAAAATGAGTGAATGAATGAGTTAATTTTAATTGTGATTTACGCTCTTTTTTATGTCTTTATTATGGTAATCTGATATTTCAATTTTCAATTGTTTTATTTCATTTTTCAAAATCTTGAGTCAAATTAGCAACACTTGATGCAAACATAGCTATTGCAAATACTGCACTGTACATTCAAATGTATAATTTTTAAGGCATCCCAGCTAGTCATGACAACATACAGATGCACTTCTTTGTCATTAGTAGATCAGACAACATGATGCAACATTGCTTTATAGTGTGCCACAGAAGTATTTACGATAGTAAATCCAAGCTGCAGGCAACTGAAGGAGCCCCAGCCAGCGCCTTGATTAGGCCGCACAGATCTGCCTGCCAAGACAACTGCATTTCCCTTGCAAAGCAGCTCTCCGCAGGCCAGATGAAAGAGCGAAGGATGACAAGAAACACATTCAACATCTCTTGCTTTCAGGCTCCAGCTTTGGTAGCTTTGACATTCACAATGTCAACTTTAAAGACGCACAAGCGGCAGAAAACAGAGCAACGCAAACTTGAAAGACAGCTAGAAGTGTAGGCACATAGTACTGCGCATTTTAAAACAAAGACGCTTTAAGACGACATTTACATTTTGTTTTGAATCTATTCATTTGCAAAATAAGTTCAGAACAGTGTCTAAAGTGTCAAGATTGGGCAGATGTTTACAATCTGTTTAGGCTATTATGTTCTAACTTAGGCTACTATATATGTGGCCATCAGATATTTCTGCTAGAGATTTTTTAAAATTTGACAAAAATTTTATTTATGCACTGGCCCTATTTAAATACACTCAACATCTCAAATCTTTCTAAAAATGCCAGTCAGACGACAAGCTCAACCAGTCAACAGCTAGAAGGTTATCTGTCTGAAGTCCCCATCCACAGAATTGATAATGCATTGTTGCAATGTGCTAAATAAATATTTTCATAATTTGTAATTAATTTATTAAAATTATTATTTTTTTTCAACTTTAATATTAATTTATGCAATTGCAATGCCTTGATTTTAGTAAGGTTAGTACACAGTCACAGCCATAAATGCAATCATACTAATAATTGGCAACCGCACTTTCTCTGCAAATGACGTCATTTACAATCGACACCCATGAAAGTCCTTCAGTAATTTAACTTAAGAGTGTCCCTCAGGGGGAAAAATCCCTGAGGTAAGGGATTTCATTAAAGGTGCAGTAGGTGATCTGACAAAATGTTAACCGGTTAGCATAATATCTTCAAAACACAGTCCCACCCCTGCCATCCAAAGCCACGCCTCCTGAAACACGAATGTGCGCAGGAAAGCAGACAACCCACTAGTTCATATCATTCGCCAGTTAGAAATGTATTTAGTGGTTAGCCGGCGGCGTGCAGGAATTACACTTATTACTAAGCCATACTTACATGCTATTTCAGAGCGAATATTCAGTGTAGCATGGTAATCAATATAGGGAGCTTGTCACAGGCTGTCATTGTTCCGAAATGAACCAATGTGCATATAAAACCAACTTCAGCTCAGTAAAGCAGGCTAGGCGGAGTAGCGCTATTTACTGATGTTTTGTTGTTAAACCAAATAAAAATCGACATTACCAATGCTGTAAAAGGTCCTTTATGAAAGTACAGACTATGTGAAAATAGTCACAATAATCTTTTGCCAGAAGATTTCAGTGGCTGAACAACACTTCTGTGCATATAACCTATTCATAACAACAACATCTATATAAGCTTTGCATGACTAAAATACTTGTAAAGCTTAACATTACCTGTCTAAAAGAAATACTTCTGCCATGGTGTCATCCTTCCTCCAGCGTGCAAAACTAACTCCAATACTGATTCAGGATTTTTTAAGTTTTGATTCTGCATTTGATTTTACTGCTGTGATGTCTCTTGTGTACATGAACGCATGCGTGGCGCATGCATGCGCTAATGACGGATCTGTGTGAATGGAGATGCGCAAATGCACAAATCTACATTTGTTGACAGGCAGTTTGGGCTACTTATCAGAATTATGGGAGATGTCGGCCCGACAATATTTAATTGGATGAACATTTTTTAGTTTTATGCCTTACCCAGAATATAAAAATACATAAAAATACATTTAGATCATTTACTTTAATCAGTACTATTGGACTGTGAAGAGACTTTCAACCAGCACAACAAAAAAATGTTTCTGAAGACAATCAACTACTGCATCTTTAAGAGCACTGCAACAAACGTCTTATCTCTCACCCTTATCTAAGTGCCTTTTTTCAAAGCGTTACACTGTGATTCTGGCAACATACGGCGACGGACGCTGCAGTTGCTATAGTTACTGTGGAAGAATACTTTGTCTATTTAGACTTAATAGTTCATATAAATAAATAATAAGCTTTGTTTATAGTGTTTATAGTAGCTTGCTTTGGTAAATTTACATTAAAGCATTATAATCATATGAATACACAAACCTCTTTTCGGGGGGGGGGGGAGGATCTGTCATGGAATACAACTTAAGTACTTAGAATTATTTGACAACGTCGTCACTGGCAACGCAAACGATCTGGTAACGTACTTTTTTGGCTGTCGGTTTTGGCCAAGAATTTTCATTTCGGTGCATTCCTAGTTTAAGCATCGACATCGCAATGCGTGCATCAGCAACAGTCAAGTCGAAGGATTCAATTTTTGATTAAAGATTTAAAGATAAAGATATTTATTATTTTAAAATAACTTAAAATAACAATGACGACCATGTTATTTTATGTTTGATTGTAAAATTTTTGTACCCGAATACTCTTAGAATATCCAGAAAACCACAAATCTCTGTTTGTTTCACTTTTATCTTTACCCTAGTGTATTTATATATGTAATTAAACATAAAAGCATAACTAAAAAGGACAGAAAAACACTTGATCGTCCTAATCTATCTAAATGAATGAAATCTTTCCAAATAGAGCTGTTTAAAACTGGTGAAATTATATTCATATCGGAATGTCAATTTTTTTCCAATATTGTGCTGCCCTACTGTACAGCAAGAAAATTGATATTCCTTTTTGACATATTTTTAAAACAAAAAATACATCAACTACTGTTTAATAAGTAACTTTAAATGAATATTTAATACATTTAGATGGTCTCAGGTGATCTCTTGTTCTTTTGCTGGAAGTCTGACTTGTAAATTAGTGCAAATTTAAAAGCTTAGGCAAATCATCAAACTGTATCTCCAACAAATAATTAAAACTAAATTCCAAGTAAAACTATACCAAAAACATTTAGGTAACAAAAGAGTTCACTCCAAATCAATTACCTGAGCTTAGCTAAGAGCTAATTGCCTGCGGGAGACCTAAGTGAAGTCTTTAACCTAATTGAAGTTGAGACCAGGGATTAGCAGTTTATTCCTGAAAACTGAATGGCGATGTTTTCCAAATGACTCCATGACAGCAATTCAGCTTTCCATAATCCGCATTATCTTCGCGCCTGCCTTGTCTTTGCTCTTTTCACCATCTGTATGCAATCAGATATACTTTTATTGGTGCTGCCATTTTACGTTCCAATTAAATGCTCATAAAAGTACTGACGCACACAATCTCTTAATTCTCCTGCTGTCAATATTCCTTCTAGAGATAAATATTGCTAATTAGCAGCAATGAATGATTGAGCAACAGAGGAATGAGATGATTTGACAGGCTGATTCTTGAATGTGGCCGAGTGCCAGGACACACACACACACACATACACACACTGGATCATCTATCACAGACATCAAACACAGACAAGCACAGACTGAACAAGTAGGATCAAAAGCAATACTCACTGGTAAAACACATCACATATTTTTTAATGTAAACATTACAAATGAATGCATCATATCGAAGGATCAAAAACCAAAATTATGTATTTTAAAGAGAATCATATATTGGAATGACTGGATCAGAGGATGTAGACCGGTCTGCTTTATTTATTAATAACTAAGAATTTTGTGAAACAGAGTCGAGATTCATTGAAAAGATCAGACTCGATGAAGAACAACTCATTCACAAACAACACTATTTCTTACTGTGCCAAAGAGAGCTATTCAGTGAATGATGAAATTAATTTGTGACTCACATAGTCAACATAGGCAACATAAAGGCTGAGAAAATGACAGAATGTTGCCAATATAATGATGACTAGTGTCAGAATGTAAAACACACATTTGAATGTACAGTAAGCTACTGTACAGACTATAAGGCTCTGTTTTATACTGTAATAATGACCGAAATGATAACAGCAAAAACATTTACAATACTACAATGTTAGCAATTGTCCTGTATTCTTATGGTATTCTTATGGTATAGTTACAATAATTCATTTTACAGTACATGCACATTTTACTGTATTTTTGCATTCATACACTCATTTTTATAGTATTATACTGCAATATATTGTATAGATATTACTAACTATAATATGAACTTGCACTTTTACTATATAGAAATGATAGTGTCAATATACATCAGAACAATGCTGCAAATCAAGTCAATCCAAACTTTGTTCTTACATATAAAGTTGAAGTCAGAATTATTAGCCCCCCTGAATTATTAGCCCCCCTGTTTATTTTTTCCCCAAATTTCTGTTTAACTGAGAGAAGATTTTTTCAACACATTTCTAAACATAATAGTTTTAATAACTCATTTCTAATAACTGATTTATTTTATCTTTGCCATGATGACAGTAAATAATATGTTACTAGATTTTTTTTAACACACTTTTATACAGCTTAAAGTGTATAAAAGTGTGAAAAATTTTTGACCTTAAAATGGAGTTTAAAAAATTTAAAACCGCTTTTTCTTTAAGCTGAAATAAAACAAATAAAACGTTTTCCAGAAAAAAAAAATATTATAGGAAATACTGTGAAACTGTCCTTGCTCTGAAAAAAAAAAAAATCAAAGGGGGGCCAATAATGTAAATTTTTAATAAAAAAACATTCTATGCATACAAAGCATTTTAAAAATGTATAGTAACTACAGCTGCATGATACTAGAAAATCTGATATTGCAATGTTTTATTTTTCTGCGATAAATATTGCAATATGAATACCGTTTCACAAGTTAAATAGCTCTATTTGCTTTAGTTTTCTGGTGAGTCAAACAGTATTCAGGTACAGTAATAATGCAAAAAATGTTTGTTTGTTTTTTGCTTTGCATTGTCTTGTTTGTAGCCCAAATATTGAAAAATTCTTAGGTCAAGTAAAAATATTGCATTATTTTTACCTTTAGAAGAAATAACTCAGAATTAAGAGTTTTTCTTTAAAACAAGCAACATGATCTGTCGTTAGGATAAAATAATCTAGTTTTCGCTTTTAAATGTAGATATTTCGACTAGAAACAAGACAAAAAAAAACTATTTTTGCATAAATTGAATAAATTCTGTATAAATAATTAAATGTAATTAATCTTTGGAACACCCCAAACCTCATATTTTAGTGCCCAAATGTTTTAAACTCTTGAAATGCTCAGTCACAGGCCTTAAAAACACATGCAAATGATTATTGTGGTTAAACTTAGCAGTGACTCTAAATCACATGTGTTCTGGAGCTCCTGCTCAACTATCAGACTTAACATTGCAATATTGATGCTGAAAGCATATATTGTGCACCCCTAATAGTAACACAGCTGTTTTTAACATTGGTCATAAGCTACAATATAATAAAAAAGCACCAGATCAGCATATTAGAAAGATTTCTGAATAATCTTGTGTCACTGAAGACTAAAGAAAAAATCAGCTTTCCTATTACAACAGCATGATCTCATTTTAAAACCTATAACATATACAGTTTTCTTAGCTGAAATTGTAACTATTGTATAGACAGTGAGGATAAGCAGCCTGTAAGGAGACATCAGCCACATCCCTGCTGCATCCCATAAATATTCTTAACACATGTACTTTTAATGCTGGCATCATGTTCTTCTCAAATGTAAGGATACTCTCAGGGATTATGCTGAGGTTTAGGTTAAGGCTGCGTTTTAAATCATGCTCTCAACTAAGCAAAGATTAGCCAACAAGGCGTTGAGAAAACATAATGATAAATGCTTTATTAATGAGGATTTAAGCTGCTTTGTATTATCTAATCGTAGCATCTCCGTCTTATGCAGTCGTTCAGAAATAATAATTAATTTAAAGTGCCTCATTATGCTTTTTCGGCTGTTACATTTTATGTAGTGTGCAATATAGTATTTTTGCAAATTTTTGCTAAAATCACAAGTGGATAACTCTAAACACATGCATTTTTTCAGTTCTTTTCAATGAGTGCCACCTTTTATAAAATGCCAGCAGTGTGATAAGGCTAAGGCTGTGTCTGAAATCACATACTTCTCTACTATATAGTAGTGCTGCACGATATTGGAATAAAACACACATTGCAATATTTTCATTTACTGCAATTTATATTGCGATATAAATGCAGTTTCACCAGATGACTTGAACAGCTAGTAAAGAATTCATATTTTAAATCAATTTGGATGATTCTGTAGGGGAGCATATCTGCAAAATAGAATTAAATATGATAAAAATTAAAATATAATAAAAAAATTTAATTCAACAGCTGCAAATAAACAAAGATTTATGATTTTCTGTGGCGTCAAACTGTATTTAGCAGTCGGCGCCAATAGCCTAGTGGTTAGTGCGTCGACACATAGCACCCAGGTGCTCACGGCGACCAGAGTTCGATTCCCGGCTCGAAGTCCTTTGCCGATCCTTCCCCTATCTCTGCTCCCCACACTTTTCCGTCTGTCATCTCCACTGTCCTATCAATAAAGGTGAAAACCCCTAAAAAATAATTATTAAAAAAAACTTTATTTAGCAGCACAAATTAAATAACCACCGTATAATGATAATAATAATAATAATAATAATAAGAAGAAGAACACTGTATCGTTTTCATTGAGTAAATAATTATGTACAATTACAAACTTTAAGCTTTAAATGTTGAATTTGCTGTGCCCAAATGGCTTAAATTAGCCTGAAATGCTTACAAAGTCACAGGCCTTAAAAACACATGCAAATAATAAACTTTAACTGTAAGGTTAAAAGTTGAAATGACTCCAATATTTTGTTAACTTGTTTATGTTTGGTCAACTATAATCATACCTGCCAACATTTGGTTCATTTATTCCAGGAGACCCGGGGGGTGGAGAGGTGCACGCGAACTGTAGAGCGGAGAGGTGTGCGTGCGGACTGAAGAGCACGCGCACATGTACCAGGTTTGAAATACGGAAGACTCCCGGAAAAAACGGGAGTGTTGGCAGGTATGACTATAATCCCAACTACAATGCAGATCCCTGCGATGTGACTATTGCGGACGATGAAACGATATATTGTGCAGCCTTGCTACAGTTTATGTGAAAAAAAGTATGTGAGCCGAGTAGTATTTCTGAATTCATAGTATTCGAAAAACAGTAAGCAAGAAGTACCTACTACTTCTAAGTTAGCAAATAAGGTGTCACGGTGGCGCAGTGAATAGCACGATCGCCTCACAGCAAGAAGGTCGCTGGTTCGAGTCCCGGCTGGGTCAGATGGCATTTCTGTGTGGAGTTTGCATGTTCTCCCCGTGTTGGCGTGGGTCTCCTCTGGGTGCTCCGGTTTTCCCCACAGTCTAAAGACATGCAGTACAGGTGAATTGAGTAAGCTAAATTGGCTGTAGTGTATGTGTGTGAATGCAAGAGTGTATGGGTGTTTCCCAGAGTTGGGTTGCAGCTGGAAGGGCATCCGCTGTGTAAAACATATGCTGGATAAGATGGCGGTTCATTCCGCTGTGGCGACCCCTGATTTGTAGAAGGACTAAGCCGAAAAGAAATTGAATGAATGAATGAATGAATGAATGAAAATTAGCAAATAATGTTTTAGTGTTCTTTGGAAATGTAAATTTTCAAAATCTTACATATTGTTCCTTTAAATTAAGACATAGTAATAGGGATTCGATTTCCAACATTATAAATGGTAGACCGAACTAAATATGCACAGGCTCTTGAATGCTTGAATTAACCCCTATATGGAAACCCCTATGGAAGGCATGATGCACATGGAAAGTACAAGGCATGTCACTTCCTTTACCGTTTTCCACTAGCGCTCCAGTGGCGTCTGTTGTTGCATTAACCATTCTCACACAAACTGACAAACCATTGCTGAAACTCTGATACAAGTTTTATTTATGAAGATAATTAAATAGCACTACACTGTTTGGGTGAGCTGTGTTTGTCTAAGGTAGTCAATCCGTATTGCTCAAATGTGTATATTCCTTACAAAATATGAATATGATTGGTTACTTCTAGTCACATGACTCAAGGTGTACTTGCAGCATTCTGAAAATTTAAGATGTTTGCTGCCACGTTTCTCCACTGGAAATAATGAACTTGTGTGTGCACAATAGGCTTAGTGGCTCAGTGGTTAGAACTGTCGCCTAACAGCAAGAAGGTCAATGGTCTCCCGGCAGTGCCAGGAGGCAGTTCTGTGTGGAGTTTGCATGTTCTCCCCACATTCATGTGGGTTTCCTCAAGGTGCTCAAGTTTCCCCAGACAGTCTAAAGCAGGGGTGGGCAAACTCGGTCCTGGAGGGCCGGTGTCCTGCACAGTTTAGCTCCAACTCTAATCAAACACACCTGCTTATTTCTAGTGATCATGAAGACATTGATTAGCATGTTCAGTTGTTTTCGATTAGTGTTGGAGCTAAACTATGCAGGACACCGGCCCTCCAGGATCAAGTTTGCCCACCTCTGGTCTAAAGACATACGCTATAGCTGAATTGGGTAAAACAAAATTGGCCGTAGTGAATGAATGTGTGTGTTTCCCAGTGCTAGGTTGCAGCTGGAAGGGCATTGTAAAACATATGGCAGTGTAACTGGCGATTCATTCCATTGTGGCGGCCCCTGATAAATCAGGGACTAGTGAGTGGATAGTGAGTGAGTGAAAGATGAAATATGTGAATGGCCCCTTAGAGAACGAGAAAAGATGTGATGCTGCAATGTATATTTTAAGAAATCAAAAGTATATTTTGATCATGAATATGTCTAAACCTATTATAGAAGACCTCCAAAACAAAATCAGAAGCCTAATGGGGCACTTAAAAAAATTAATGCACTGAATCAAATTTTCCTACCACCTAAAAAGAAGCAAAGCGCTCAGTCTTTTATCCGTCCTAAACAATACATCAAAGCCACATCAAATCCTTCCCTAGGTTTCCCGTTTTCACAGAGGTTAAAATTACACCTGGAAATGGAGATGTTCAATTATTCAGCAGCGGCAGGGACAGCTTTCAGCTCTCTAATCAGAACTGGGGCTAAACCGGTGAAGCAAGCCGTCATTTCCTCTCCTCCTTCTCTTCCTCTCATCCTGCGCTCACATTCAGGAGAGAGGCATTAAAAAAAGCGCAGTAATATTATGCATTGCTCCATGCAGACGCTGATGCAATCAATGTTCTATTTCATATGAATCCCCCCCGGGTGAGGAGGAACGGTGGGGGAGGAAGGAGAGATGGTATGAAAAACAGAGAGAAAGATACAGAGAGACTGAGGCAGCAGTATTTCTCTATGCTGCGGTCGCGGGCCCGAGGGAGCAGAACGGTGCAGGCCTGCAGCTGATGGGCCGCTGACGGAAAGGCATTTTCCCACTCTGTTTACACAAGCTGCCAAAGCACTGTGCTATAAAACCACACTGCGCGCTGCCATAAAAACCACGCACTGATCTTGGAAGATTCCGCATACTTATCTTTTAATTACAGCGCATTTTATAGCTAAAGCGACCAAGAAACAACACTTAAAAGTCAGGGTGGCATGGTGAAATGCATTTAACACCTATTAGAGCATTATTCACAATAAGTTGTTTACATTGAAATTTAAAGCAGTATATTTTTGATTTAACAACTTTTCTAATAGTTGCATCAGTTGATATATTGGATGTAGGCATTATATTATTTCTTAAATTGCAATAAAACACATCTCAGGAAAAAAAACTCAAAGCACAAAACCTGGATGTGACTGGTTCTTCTAAACCAGTGGTTCCCAAAGTGGAGGTAGGGACTCCCCAGGGGGGTTGCTGGACAATGAGGGAGGGGGTGCTTTGTGATTTCCAAAAATTAAATTAATTTTATTAAACTCTTAGAATAACCCTATTTTATCCATAATCTACAGAAGATAAAAATAGTAGTTATTGTTTACATTAAAAAACAACTACATGCAAATAAAAACCCATCAACCTTCATTTTTTTTCCATTAGACCCTGGGGTGATTTCATTGTATTAAAGACACAACAATAGCATCAGATGCAGCAGATTGATTTTACGGCACAATGTTAAATTTTCTGATATCTTTACGGCACTAACATATATTAAAAATAAATACAGACTACGACTGACCATGGAGAATAATCCTAGTGGTGGCCTCCAAAATTATGTGTATGTGACGTTGTGTGCAAGGTTGGTATATTTATAACCACCTCAGAGGTAGAGTTGAAGATCTTTGCCCAAACCCGACGGGACCCGACCCTCGGGCTTAATTTCTATCATTTTAGATGGAGTCAGGCCGGGCTTGGGCTTGCGCAGTAAATGAACAGTGATGTGATTCATTTCGATTAGCGCAAGAAAGTAATCAAATCGTTTGTTACAACATTAAAATCCATCCCTGCAAAGGTGAAACAAATGATGACAGAGAAGTCAAAAAGAGCGAATTTTGACTGCGATCAGGCCAGCCGCCAGTTTTAAAAGAATGGTCATTCTAGCCGCCAAGGTATTTCGTCAGTCGCTCATACACTGCGTATTACAGTAGAGCGCTAAACAGCAATGTATAGCAAGCTGACATGGAAGAAGAAGAGGTCACTCGCAACATTGAAACCGCTGTCATGAAAAATGAAATGGATGTTCTTGGCTGGTGGAAGATGAACAAACAATCCTACCCAAAACTTGCAAAATTAGGCAGAACAGTATGCATCCCGGCCAGCAGCAGTGAAAGGGTGTTCAGTGCTGCTCAGTGAGCGCAGAACTGCACTAAAGCCATCTGCAGTGGATTCAATAATGTTCCTCTACTAGAACACATAGCCTAATCTTGGTGAGTAAAGGATTTTCAAATTATAACTAAATATTAATTAAACCATAAAAATGTAGACAGAGCAGGCCTACTGTATATAGGTTAATGTTGGCATTATTATTTTAATATTCAGCTTCACCATCACCTTAATGACAGATTGTGAAGAGAAGTGGCGAAACAAATCCCACAGAGCCTTTATCTTAATTTCGTTATTGCCAAATACCCGTCATGATTTAGAATTTATTTTAATTTAATTTGTTAAGAAAGACTTACTTTCATTGGTGTGTTGGCCAATTTAAAGATGTACCTAGGCCTATTTAAAGTGCGAGATGTTACGATGTTACAGAGGACTTATTTTATTTCTTTGTTCCAACTTCTAAGTGGCCTATAGCCAACGTTTGTCATGAATAAATGACACACCTATAAACAACACATAAAAAAAACATATAAACGACTCATTCATGAAAAAAGGCAAAAGAGCTGTGTGCATGTGCACATTTGAATAATGTCAGGCTATAAACGGGCTCTGGCATTTATAAAGCTGTCAATCAAAATGTACTTGTCGGGCTCTGGCCAAATTCTGTCGGGCTCGGACCCTATCGGGCCTAACTTTTATGGCCCGATTACAGCTCTACTCAGAGGAGAGGGGGGTCTCGAGTCACAGGTATTGTTATTCTGGGGGTCATGGGCTGAAAAGTTTGGAAACCTCTGTTCCAAACAAATCATATCTGATTAATTTGTTTAATCTGATATTTTTTTTAAATCTGAGATTTTTTGTTTGTTTGTTTTTTTATTTGAAATTCATTCATTCATTCATTTTCCTTTCGGCCTAGTCCCTTAATCAGGGGTCGTCACAGCGGAATGAACCGCCAACTTATCCTGCATATGTTTTACCCAGCGGATGCCCTTCCAGCTGCAACCCATCACTGGGAAACACCCATACACTCTCATTCACACACATACACTATACTGACAATTTAGCTTACCCAATTCACCTGAACAGCATATATAGCGCATGCCTTTGAATAGGGTATATGCAGAGCTATGTTTCGTCCCATACTGATAAACTTCCGGTGAACGGTTAATGTGACTTTTTTCCATTTTATACAGTTCATTTTACAGCATTGATGTTGTAATGTACTGTAATTAAATATAATCAGTTAAATAGACTTTGGCATTCATTTAGTTGCTCAAGCGTAGAACGAGATAAAAAGCCGTTTACAAGTCAGGATTAGCAGGCTAGCGCACAAGCTCTATTAAATATATTCTACTAAATATACTGCGCCACCGGTTTGAGTTGCCTTAATTTATTGGGTTTTACAGTATTCAGTTGGTTTGAGTTCTCTTTATTTATTGGGTTTAACTGTGCTCAAATTGCTTCATTTACTCAAAGGGATTAAGTTTCACTCATTAGGATTAGTTTTTGAACTGAAATGGTTTGTTGCAATCGGTTTCCTCAAATGGTTTAAGTTACCTTAACTTTTTGGGTTTTAACTTTTTTGGGTTTAACCCGCTGCGCCACTGCACTGCCCTTCACCTAAAATATACATCAAAATAATATTAGATAAAGTAAATGTGAAAATGCAAAGTTACATAGAAAGCTTAAAAAGTGCGAAAGTTAGAAAGGCAAACATGACAATACTTCAAATCATATTTAATCCAAAAAAATGTTAAAAGTGTTTTAAATTTGTAAATAAAATATATTTTTCAACTTCCAAAGAAAAAAACATAGAAGTCATATAAAAAGTCTTATTATGCATGTTTGTGTTTCCCAGTGTTGGAATAATCATTCCGCTGTGGCAACGCCAGATTAATAAAGGGACTAAGCCAGGAGTGTCCAAACTCAGTCCTGGAGGGCCGGTGTCCTGGAGAGTTTAGCTCCAACCCTAATCAAACACACCTGAGGCTAATCAAGCTCTTTCTAGGTATACTAGAAACGTCCAGGCAGGTGTGTTGAAGGAAGTTGGAGCTAAACTATGCAGGACACCGGCCCTCCAGGACCGAGTATAAACACCCCTGGACTAAGCCCAAAAGAAAATGAATGAATGAATGTATGTTTGTCATAATTCTATAAATTAATTTAATCAATATTTAGCTAATTTGGCCATATTTTTAGCCACCTGCATCATTCGTCACAACACATTTTCATTTAGTAAAACTGACAGATTTTTGCCAAGCTTTGGCAAAGGACATGCACAAAAAACTGATCCTACATTAGCACTTCCACTCTGTGCAAAAAAAACAGTCATTAACTCATTAACCGTGTGAGAGAGAGTCATTAACTCCAGTGCAAAGAGCAAACCACAAACAAATAAACAAGCTAACTAAAAAAACAAGTAAAACAAGCGTTCGAACAACATCCCGAAAACGACAAAGAAAGAGAAGCAACTGTCTTATCATATCACATGCCCCAAGAGATCTCAGCTTCAGGATCCGCCCCGCAAACCGCAGTGCCAGTCTCATTTACGGCAGACCAGCGTGATGAGCGAATCTATTCCCAGAACACAGATGCCAGAGGCTGAACAGCCCGTCTCTGGGCTTCACTACTTCAGCTGGCTCACATTTATAACAGCGCTTGGTTGTGGGAAGGCCTGCGGAGATCCCTGGCAGAAGATGTACTATTTCTATTAGCACATGTGTCATAAAAATGTCATGGGACAGGCCTCGGATTGATTGCATTCGCTGCAGAAAAGAGGAGAAATGTTTTTGTGTTAGCGCTCTAAACACAAGCCATTAAATTAGAAATGCAAACCTACACACGTACTGCACGGTGCTTTAACAGTCAAACAAAACAGCGTGGGTGTGTGTGTTGGCTCTGAGAGATGCATGAATGCCAAAGAAGAGCTTAAATATAAATCAGATCCGCGGTTCACTGTTATTTGGCTTGTCATGTTATTCTACAGGAAAAAAGAGTGCTAAATCATTATTCCTCTCATTAAAAGTTAAACCCAGATGAACGCTTCTGCACCGACTTACAGTGTGAAATAATCAATCCTTCACTGTTTGTATTGATGTACAGGCACATAGTAGAAGTACATTAATTAGATATTTACAGCACACGCCAGCTGTATGAGTTCATACTTTCAAAAAATATATTTGTTAATTAACAGGGCGGCAAGAAGGTCGCTGGTTCGAGTGCCGGTTGGACCAGTTGGCGTTTCTGCGTAGAGTTTGCATGTTCTCCTTGTGTTCCCGTGGGTTTCTGTGTGGTTGGTGCTTGCATGTTTTCCCCGCGTTCGCGTGGGTTTCCTCCGGGTGCTCCGGTTTCCCCCACAGTCCAAAGACATGTGCTATAGGTGAATTGGGTAAGCTAAATTGGTCGTAGTGTATAAGTATGTGTGCAAACGAGTGTGTATGGGTGTTTCCCAATACTGGGTTGAAGCTGGAAGGGCATCCACTACGTAAAACATATGATGGAATAGTTGGCGGTTCATTCCGCTGTGGTGACCTCTGAAATTGAGACTAAGCCGAAGGAAAATGAATGAATGTTAATTAGCAGTTGTATGACTGGGCATTTTAATAGAAGTTGTTGTAGTTTTTTTGTGGTAGTTTTCTGTGCATTTGCACTTTCAAATTGCATAATGGGACCTCAATCTTTGCTCCAAGTTTTGATGTTCAGATTTATAAAAAATAAAGAAATTCTGGGTAAAAGTCATGTAACACATTCTAATATAGTTATTTTCTACTATATATCCAATCAAATTTGTAGTTAGTATATGGCGTAAACGAATGTACTGTATGTAGAAAATTATTTTAACATACATCACCACTGTCGCCACTAGCTTGCTTGGTTTGGGACTTGTGGAGCTGCGCATCGATGGATTTGCTCTTCAGTTTTGATCTTTCAGCAGTGAAAATTAAACCACACTGAACTGAACTAAACTGAACTTCAACTCTGAAAACTGGACTGACACAGTTTCAATTTACTAGAACTTCTATGTTAAGCTGCTTTGACACAATCTACATTGTCAAAGCGCTATAAAAATAAAGACAAAAAAATATATATATAAAAATAATGTATAAAAATGTGCAATATTGGGCGACGCAGTGGCGCAGTAGGTAGTGCTGTTGCCTCACAGCAAGGTCGCTGGTTCGAGCCTTGGCTAGGTCAGTTGGCGTTTCTGCTCACCCTGCATCCGCGTGGGTTTCCTCCGGGTGCTCTGGTTTCCCCCATTGTCCAAAGACATGCGATATAGGTGAATTGAGTAGGCTAAATTGTCCGTAGTGTATGAGTTTGAATGAGTGTGTATGGATGTTTCCCAGAGATGGGTTGCAGCTGGAAGGGCATCCGCTGCGTAAAACATGTGCTGCATAAGTTGCCGGTTCATTCCGCTGTGGCGACCCCAGATTAATAAAGGGACTTAGCCGAAAAGAAAATGAATAAATGAATGAATGTGCATTATTAACTAAATAGTAGGTAAAATATTGGCTGATGAGCAGATGTGGTTTTATTTGTGAGCAGCCACAATGCACAGCTGCAGGTCCTCACTGACCTTCTTTGTATTAGCCATGACTGTCCACAAACCAACCGCAAAGAGTTTCTGTTTTTCACCTATTAAGTTTAAGGGTATAAATAATTTTGCACATGCATTTGTTCAAATGTAAATAAAAGCTGAGAATTTTTTTTTCAAGAATGATGGCTTTTGTACATCATCTTATTATCGTTTGAGAGAAGCCTGTGTCATTTCCAGTTACAAATAAACAAACTTGCTGGTCAAATTAATGTAACTTTACGTAAAAATTAAGCAAGGGGTATGAATAATTTCAGGCACATATATTAGGTGAACGTTTGAGCACATTTAATGCAAAAAGGCATTTCCCTGGCTTCATGGGGCAAAATAACTGTGCTTCCATATACCCTGGGCCTTCAACCCCAGCTAGCCCTTATGTTAACTGTCTCTGAAGAGAACTTGCTGGTCAAATAAATGTGACTTTAAATCAGAATTTGCCAAAAGTGTGAATAATTTCGGGTTTATAATATATTAGGTGAAGCAGGGCACGTTTGAGCACATTTATTGCAAAAAAGGCATTTCCTGGTATCATGGGGCAAAATAACTGTCCTTCCATAGACCCTGAGCCTTTAACCCCACCTTTCCCTTACATTAATCCGGCCCTGAGGAGAAGCTAGAAGTGCTAGGAGGAGGACTACACTTTTTTCTTTAGAATAAATATTATAAAGCTTGATATTATGTCATTTAATTCAGTGACAAGAACATATTGTGGCTTAAGTGTTTAAATACTTTATGGGTCATTTCATGCCAAAATGATATGAGGTCTTCCACTGCAACGCCGAAAGAGAAAGGCAGAAATCTATGACTTAAGTTCTTTTGAATGATTTATGGGCCTTTTCAAACTCATTCAAAACTGAGGCCATATTTTGGTCATCTGTAATAAGCACTTTGAGATTTCCTCACCTGATCTCAGTTGAGCCTTCATCTGAGGTTTCTTAAAACAGTTCATTTTTCATGAATAGTGAAGCCGCAGCTGATGCCTGAAATCCACAGAAGTTCTCTTTTCTGAATCCTTGTCAGAGTGGATTTTAGGTGTTGGTTAATGTGGTTTGTGTGTGACTCTCGGGTTCTCCAGAACGTGTTTGTCAGCGGCTGCTGATCCTCCACTCGCTGCGGTAAAGACTTTTATGCTCAATACTTAATAACAGCTTGTGCTGTCATCTCCACGGTTAGCATTTGATCTCAGCACAGCTGCGGGCTCTCTCTCTCCGCCAGCGCCATCCTCACGTCACGCCTCCCGGAAAGCGCAATGTTGTGACATGCGAACGCTGAACACACATCAGTAGCGTTTAACTACAGCAATAAGCCAAGACAAGAGCTGTGCTGTAACAGAAAGGGTGAGTGTTTTTCTGGAGAAAATTGACTTATACTGGAGATGTGGCAAAATCTAAAAAAAAAAAAGACTAGATTTTACTACAGCTTTTCTCATTTGCTAAGACACGCTCAGTGAAACTAGGATTCACTTGATTTTCATCATCACTATCCCATCAGAGCAGATGACATGTCTTGCAAATGTGCAAAATCTTTCTCATTGGATTGACACATTTTCCCCAACATTTTTCAAAACAGTTAACACGAATGTTATTCAAGCAGTTCAAAATCCATTGTTTTAGCTATGGTGACCAAACAGAAACTATCTATTCCTAACCATTAGAAACTACCAACATCAGTATGAAATCCCTGAACCACTGGTTTGACACACCTTCACACAAATCTTCAATTAGCAATCAGTCCGCAAACCTTTTAAAACAGTGGAAGGTCTGTGCTGTTCTGTGCCAGCATGGATGGAGAAGGTCAATAGTGGCTATGTCTTTTACTCACAATAGATTTGACTGTATATTGGTTTACATGGGTTTTCTCTAATATTTACAGTATTTTATTACTTTTGTCTGTTTTGTTTTTTACAGTAACAGTATTTCAGTTTTCAGCCACAGTTTGAAAAATGTCATGAATTCAATATAAATTTAATCAAAGCATTTCTTATTCTGGATCCAATTACTTGCAAAAAGGCAAATTTGACAGCCCAAATAGAAAGACAACAAATGGCATTGGCAATAGGCTACAATGGCAAACAATAGTGCACTGATTCACACTGAGTTCTGTATTTTGTATTTTGTTGTCCATTGTGTAATGATTAATTGAAAGAGCTCATATACTTGTTTGCAAGTTGTATTGTTTGAAGGTAAAATTAGCTTTTGTTGCATATTTTAAATGTTTTGACACAGTATGTGCCTTTTGCAAGCAAAATGTGTCATTTTGACCATGAGTGTCACTGTTTAGGCCTGTGTGTTAACTGTTTTGAAAATGTGTAGTTTCAGTTGACGGCTGCATCAAAGCAATCAAGAAAAACTGTAACACATCTTAAAATGAAAAACAAAAATGGATATTTGTTTCGATAGCTGATGATGAAAAATATTAATTTCTTTTAATTATATTTAAATAGAATGTTATTTCGCATAAACATATAAACAATGCACTAAAATCAATAGTTCTGAATGCTACAGTGTGCATATTGTTCAATATAAAAAGATTATAGTTGATTTTTGTATTGATCTATAAGTGATTTTTGATAACTGACAAACGGCAGGTTTATTTTTCAGTTTTTTAAGCTTTAGTAATAAAACACTGAAGAAATTATTTTTGGTATTTTGCAAAAATAAATGACAAACTGAACACTAAAAACTATGAAAAAGATTTGTCAATTTAAATGTGAATGTGAATTTTTGTTTATCTAGTTTTTAATTTTCACAGTCTGAAAAATTTATATTCATTCTGATGTAATAACAATCTTTTTACATCATTTTCAATTATTTTTTAGTTTTGAGATGACAGCATATTTTAAGTGTGGCAAGACAGCATATTTTATCTAAATAAATTTTTTTAAATAAACATGCATAATTAATACATTCCTTAAATGTTAATAGTTTAAAAACAAAAACTCAAATATTGGTCGATAACCAGTGGTAAATGAAAAGAAACTGGATCAAATCAATTATGTATTAGAAAAAACTGACATTGAGATATTTTGTTTTTCTGCGATATGAATATATTTCACACGATTATTTAAATAACACTGATGTCTTAATTGGATAAATAATTAAATAGAATTAATATTTGTTCAAGCTGCATATGGTATTATTTCTTTTGTCAAAATTGTTTAAATTAATATTATGTATATTTTAATGTCTGACCTAAGATGAACCTAATAAAAAATAATAATAATTGTTTAAATTAGCTTGAAATCGTACAAAAATCCTTCACACTATTAGGGTTCAACTTTGATTGTGTTCTGAATAGTTTTTTTCTGTTTAATTATAATCCCAAATTAACATTGCATATCATACGATGTGACTATTGTGGATGCGCACTTTGATGCTGAAACAATATATTGTGCAGCACTAAAATTAAGTCAACTGTAGATGTATATTTGACAATAACAGGGGCAACAATTGATTTAAATATCATCATGGGGCAAAATATCTGTCCAGCCAATCAAGGCAACCCCTCCTTCCATAGGCCGTGGGGCTTCAACCCCACCTAGCCCTTATCTTATCTTAATCCGGCCCTGAGGAGAAGCTAGAAGTGCTAGGAGGAGGACTACCCTTTTTTCTTTAGAATAAATATTATTTACCTAAATAGTATGTCATTTAGGTGGCACGGTGGCTCAGTGGTTAGCACTGTCGCCTCACAGCAAGAAGGTCGCTGGTAAGAGTCCCGGCTGGACGAGTTGGCATTTCTGTGTGGAGTTTGGAAACAATATACTGTGCAGTACTAAAATTAAATCAACTGTAGACGTATATTTGACAATAACAAGACCAACAATTGATTTAAAATATCCAAATAATGCTTCAAGCATCAATCAAACAGGTTTTTATAATCACAACTATCCAAATAATAATAATGTTTTAATAAAATGTTCTCAAAGTACAAAAGTAGCAACAATTTTTAATCCACAAGTGCAGACCTACAGGGAAGAAATGGTGTGCAAAGAAAAAGACTCTCCAAAAAAGAGAATACTAACACAGCTCAAGTCAATAAACACCTCATTTAAAAGCAAGCCTGAACAAAATCCAACCTACTGCCGCCTCAGAGAAATCAATATGACATACTAAAGTCGTGTTAAACGCGCAGCATGACAAAAACACACTGGGAAAAAAAAGAGAGAGCCATAAAAGAGGTCTTATCTGTGCTTTGCCTAAAGAAATCTCAATGAATAGGATAAGACTTTCACAGTCTTGCATCATAACAGTGTAACTGACAACTGTGAGCAAAACTACAAATTCAAGACTGAATATGCATACAGTAATTACAGTGATAGCAAGGCCTTAATTACTGCTACGACAAAATGCTATGAAACGACAACACAGCTCTTGGATATTGAACAAAAGTGTCTTTTTTACCGTAAACATAACACATAGTAGACATGTACGTAATAGTAATTAAAGCTGCTTTAATGAGTCTATTCACAAGTCACATAAAAATACATTGATTAATAGTAGAAATGAGCTTGAAATGATCTGGGAAATGTTTGCAGGTGTTTGCTCGGATAGGCATTACGCCAAGCAGCTGATTCATAATCATTATCATGAATCATGCTCACAATCCCACATTGACTACAGATAAATCAAAATAGGGAGAGCGCTGGAGACGGTCAGAGCTTTATTAAGTACACATTAAAACAGTGAATATGCTTTTTTCAGACACAGTGAAAGAAGATCAAGTTATGTGTGTTTACAAGTGATGGATGTAAATATTGAAAGAGCTATTATAAAATGTCATTGAGAATGCAGCGCTGTAAATGTGGAGGATTATGTGTTTTCCACTGTAATTTAATTCTCCATCCAACTTTACAAACTGAGAATGTAATTACGTGGTTTACAATGTACTATAAACTAAAGGTTTTGAGAGAATTGACTGATGTGGCTAAAAATTAAATCTGGAAAAAAAAAACTAATCTCAAACTATTAGGGCACATAATAAACGTGTCTTAAACAAGTGCTATATTTTACTATATTTTACAAAATGCTATATTTTACAAAATAACATAAAATGAGAAAAGTGCTAAATATATGTTTTCCAAAAATGTTCAGGTTTATATTTCAACTTAACCCTTGTGCACTGTTCAGATTTACTACCCTTTTGTTATGTTCGGGATGAAAACATCCACTGAATTAAACTCCTGTAAAAATGCATCAGATATATATTGTTTTCAAATTTTTATGCATAAATCTGTTAATCAACCTCAGTCCTGATCAAAACTACTAAATTGTTTAGAAAATTACCGGATTTTAACTCTTTAATTGTCAAGTTCACAAATGATGTCACTGATTTGGTGAAAAAAACACACAAAATGACATATTTTCAATATAAAAAGTAGTTGTGGACTGGATTTGTTTTGACCTTTTATTACAGTCTTGGA
This sequence comes from Danio kyathit, assembly GCA_903798195.1. Lineage (NCBI taxonomy): Eukaryota > Metazoa > Chordata > Actinopteri > Cypriniformes > Danionidae > Danio > Danio kyathit. Next base: position 32,144,253 of record LR812528.1, read on the forward strand.
CATGTGAATGATTAGTAACAACATTGGCTTTGATGCATTGTTAGATTTTAATTGTCTCTCCCTAATTTACTGTTGGTGGCTGTTTTTGCCCCATTGACTTCCATTATAACCACATTTGATGATGCATAAATACAGTCTTTGTTTTTATTTACTCAATGTAGTTCTAAGAGCTGAGATGCACATTTTGATTTTCTCAGACACATCAAGATACTTGCGTAAAGGTCACTCTCACACCCTCAGACACTCACAGACACACACACACACACACACACTTTAATTTGCTGTTATACTCCTTATAAAATACAGAAACTAAGCTTTTTTTTGCCCAGGCTTATCTAAAAGGTTAATGGTGCCAACTGATGATCAACAGTAAAAATTACATGTTTTACCTCTTCTCAACAGGAAAAACCACCAACAATCAAAAATGCATGATTATATGGTGTCATGGTTTTGTAGTAAAAAATGTGGTTAAAATGGAAGTCAATGGGGCAAAAACAGCCACCAACAGTAAATTAGAGAGAAAAAAATAAAAATGAATCAAAAACAATGCATCAAAGCCAATGTTGTTTCACATGTCCAAGATTTTGATAAGAAAAACAATCCAGTCCACAATTACTTTTTTACTCATCCCTAACATAACAAAACGGTAGTCAATTTGAACAGATTATATTGTTGTTGTTTTTTTTTAATTAATTTTCTGCATTTTCTTAAAACATTTGTCAAAATAAGATTTGTCAAAAAAACCACTCTACTAGCTGAAAAAGTAGAACAGAAAAAGTTATGGCCAAATTAAGACATAAAATCACTCCAGAGTGGATGAAAACATCCCCAACAGTACATAAGGGTTAAAATGTCTAAAACTATATGTTTTTGCATTCCGCTGTGCTGCAGTTCCATTTTTTCATAGGTAAATATGTGCTTGATGAACGCCTTTGATCATTATGTATGATGTGCAGGTACCTCAGCTTCTCGGGTAATCATCAGATCAGGCAGAATGACAGTTAGAGTCAAATATCATCACCATATCAGTGATATGAAAAGCTGTTTCTAAATGACAGACCCTAATAATGCCATGCAGATAGAAAAGACATATGGTCCAAGAACGGAGCCCAGAGGCACCCCAGTATAGATGTTATAACTTGGACACCGCACTCCTCCAAGACACCCTAAAGGATCTATCTGAGAGATCACCATCATAGCCCTATAATTCATTGGATAAAAAGCTTTAGGCTACACTGTGCGTCATAATATACCGAAACAATGTTTGCACACTTTCTGGTTTGTTTTCTTTGCATCAGTTGGTTTCTGCACATGTGACAGACTTTTGTCAAGTGGTCTGTTGTTTATATTGCTACTTCTCTTCCCTAGAGGCCTCCCCCTTGTGTCTTTCTACATTAAGTACAAGCGTGTTAACACTTCCCACTGAATCCATCACTGTCAAACTGAGATGGAGAGGGTGTGTTTTACAATCTGGGTAAACTTCATTATGGCCTTGCAACAAAACATTTTACAGAATGTTGTTTATTAAATGCTCCCAGGTCTTTGCCTGCACTTTTTAGAGTTAAAAACCCAGATCAATTTAATGTGAGGGTGTCCATCACTGCATATATTGTTGTCGACAAAGAAATATACATACATACATAACCCAGTATGAGACAGGCTCATAGCAAAAACTGAAAAGGAAAAGAAAACAAATACATTTTTCATTCATTCATTTTCTTTTCGGTTTAGTCCCTTTATTAATCTGGGGTTGACACAGCAGAATGAACTGTCAACTTATCCAGCCTATGTTTTACACAGCAGATGCCCTTCCAGCCACAACCCAACACTGGGAAACAGTGCATACACTCTTACATTCATACACATACACTAGGGACAATTTAGCTTATTCAGTTCACCGATACCACATGTCTTTGGACAGTGGGGGAAACCGCAGCACCTGGCGATCACTGTGAGGCGATCATGCTACCCACTGCGCCACCGTGATCCCCACAAATAAATTTGATCAAATATAAATATTAATTAATGCAATCATTAAGAGTCATGGCTAAGATTTTGTAGCCAATACAAAGACAACAATGCATGACTTATATAAAATATTTTAATGTAAGGTTTACACTAAAAATAATTATTAGTATTTGTAATATTAGGGCTGCACAATATATCGTTTCAGCATCAATATCACAATATGCACTGCGGCAATTGTCACATCGTAGGACCTGTGTATATATTAGCTCTGCACAATATATCGTTTCAGCATCGATATCGCAATACGCACATCTGCAATAGTAGTGTTGCAGGACCTGCTGCGTTGAACTGGATTTATAATTGACTAGGAACTATATTCGAAAACACTTATGAATTGGCACAGCAATGTTTAAACAAAGTTTCCAAAACCTTTATTATTTATGTGTGTTTTTAGGGCCTGCAACTGTGAGCATTTTTTAAAAGTCAGATTAAAGTATCCAGGCGTAAGAAATTACATTTTTAACTATTAGAAAGATTAATTGTATTTATGTTAATATATGATGAAAACTAGACAGTGTTATTTTACTTTTGATTATTAAATTTGTAGATCTGAATATTGCTAAACACTAGGGATGCTTCGATTGATCGGCCGAAGATTCACATTTTAAGACTCAATCAGTACTCGCCAATCTGGCCGATCTCATGAATCGATTTTTAAACTTAAATTTTTAAACTTAAATATTTAATTATATACCTTTTTGTAATATAATTGTTGCAATAAACAAATATGTATTTATAGGTGTGCATTTTAACTTCTTATGCATCAAATATGCTTTCCAAGATTTTTCTTTGAGACATGGTGAATTCTTCTTCTATCATTTGCAATGTTCTTAAATTGCTTCGTTAGTATATTTTCTTACAATTTTTTTAAATTAGTTTTATCTATTATTTTCTGTAAAGCTGCTTCTGACCATGACATGTCCACACTAAATGGTTATAAGAGACATGTTTAAGGTATTATATGCAAGATCTTTGATTTATTCTCTTAGGTAAGGTGAGATCTCCACTTAAGTATCACACTTAAAATGTGCTTTATGCATTATAAAGCTTGAAGCATCAGAATGGGTAATCGTTATCGGTCAATCTCCATGACAAGAAATCAGAACTCGGTATTGGCTGCAAAATTCCTGATCAAAGCATCCCTACAGAACACCCAAAAAAGCACTGTGCATTTTATTAGTACAGTATCAATTTTTGCAGATGCTCTCCCTTCTAAAATCATCAAAATGTATATATATATTAGGGTTGGGCGATGTTGACCAATTTAGCATTGTACGATGTCTAATGTGAAACATCGCGAGGGACGATGGAATCGTCTTCATAGGGGAGGTGAATTCATTATTTATAAATAATTAATTAATTCATAACGAATTAATTATGTGTAGCCTACCGTTTCAACTACCTGGTCTTTGTTTTACCCATAACCAAATCATAAATAAATAAAGATAATTTACACACAAATTACCACCTGTCAATCACTTTATCCGGAGTGTTCTGGTACAAATTAAGCCCTGGACAGAGACAAGATTAAATAAATATCACGTTTAACAACTATAGTGAGACACGATTTAGCGATACATCCTTGATAAACTGTCCGACGTACACTGTTCAGACGAGCGCATGACAGTGTGTGTGTCTGTGGCTGTGTGTGGCTGTGTGTGTGTGTGTGTGTGTGTGTGTGTGTGTGTGTGTGTGTGTGTGTGTGTGTGTGTGTGTGTGTGTGTGTGTGTGTGTGTGTGTGTGTGTGTGTGTGAGTGTGTGTGTGTGTGAGTGTGTGTGTGTGTGGTCACATGATGTGCGTTTTCAGTGGACGTAGGGCTGTTCAGAAATGCTAGGTGAAACACCAGCATGAACATGGGTCATTTTCGTTCTAAAATGCCACTTTAAAACTAAGCTGTATTAGTGTAAACAGGGCCTGAGTGTGTATTTTTCATGAGCGGGTTTGCGATGGGGGCAGGGCGGAGGATCGGCGATGCTGGCTCAGCATCAGTGATGTCTATCGGCCATCGGCGATGGACGATGGCATCGTCTATCGGCCCAACCCTTATATATATATAGATAGATAGATAGATAGATAGATAGATAGATAGATAGATAGATAGATAGATAGATAGATAGATAGATAGATAGATAGATAGATAGATAGATAGATAGATAGATAGATAGATAGATAGATAGATAGATAGATATAGATATGTATTATTCATTATAGAAACAGTACAATCAAAATACAAATCAGCTGTTCACAACCTCAGCTCTCAGCTTTGCTATTATATAAATAAATTACATTTTAAAACGTTTTAAAATAGAAAACAAATATTTTAAATTGTAAAATCTTTCACAATATTACTAATTTCACTGTATAATTAAGCAAATAAAAACAGCTTTGGTTAGTGAACCAAAAACACTCCATTCAAGACCCTTTTATATATATATATATATATATATATATATATATATATATATATATATATATATATATATATATATATATATATATATATATATATATATATATATATATATATATATATATATATATATATATATATGACATATCACAGCTACCAGCATATCACTGTCACCAGCAAGATGTCTGCCCAATTTCGGTCTAAAAGCAACAAAATGCATTGTACAATATCAACCCCCATCAGGCACATAATAGCTTGTGAATCCAGCGTAGATTGCTTTAACAGAGACAGCTGAAAATAACTCCTTATGATCAGTGCAGGCCTTAACCTCAGCTAGATACGTTTGACCTCACACTGCAAACTCTTCCTCCTACAGAGCGCTGAACTCAGGCTGAAAAGGAAAAAACAGATCTGATTGAACAAATGTGGCTGTCTGCAGGGAGCCACACAGCAGAGACAGAGAGAGTTTTTGTGAGTCTCTGAATGACAGTGAACCTCATCTCTTGAACTCTGAGTGCAGTGGTTTTAAATGTTTCCTCTATAGCCCCCTTATGAACACATTGCTTTGACTTGCGTTGAGCAGACATCTAAAAGCACAAGCAATCCTCTTGTAACATATCACCCTATAGCCACCATACAGCATGCAGTGCACAAAAATGCACAAAAGTCTCCAGGAAAGAAGCCCTTCAATATAGAATCAGTGCAATCAATCACCTTGTCAATTGGAAAACTGGTCGGCTGTTTTTTAAAATCATCCATGCATATTTATGAGAAAGCATATTTGTTTGAAAAGCAAACGTTTTCTATGTATTTACCGGTGATGTATAAGTTTATGAAGCACAACAATCAGCACAACAATTTTATTCAGAGGAAAAAATTAAGTTCCATATCCTTTTATTTTACCCATACATTAAATACAGCTGCATGATACTTAAAAAATTTGCTATATGTGATAATATAGTTTAGTATTGCAATAACGCTATTTCTTACGATATAACATTGCTCTAGAAAAAGGCTATTTTATTAGCCCTGTTTTTAAATCATTTATTTATGTAATTACATTAAATTAACAGATAAAAGACTTTTTTTTATCAATTCAGTTTAAAAAATTGTGACTAAATAAGAGTGGTTTCATGGTGGTGCTATATAATTCAAAAAGTGCTATATAAATAAAAAGTGAACAAATGAAATGAAAGGTGCAAACATTTAGGGGCCTACCATACACCCGGATAAATGAGACGAGTGGACAATGAGAGTGCAAGACATGTTTGATGCGATTTGCTGCTATTTTCAGACCAGCACAACCCTATTTTTCACGTTTAAATAGCAAATCCATTTGCACCATTTTGTGAACTCATGGGTGTGCCGGTATAAAAAGGAAGTGTGTTAAGGCGCGTTGCTGGTGTGTTGCTATTTTGAAGAACTGAAATAGACCTAATAGACCTGATCTAAAGTCCAGCACAGAGCGCGTTAGTTAAACGGCTATGCAGGTCTAAAACGCCAACACATTGCTTAATACACACCGTATGTACTGCAGTACACAAATATCTTTACACATGAAAAAATGTAAGAATTAAAATGTTACAAAAATGATTATTTTCTAGCCACTATCTCCATGCCTTCTTTATGTCGAGGGGCTTTTTTCAGTTTATTCGTGACAATTTGCATTTGTATAATGTTATTATTATTAGCAGTATTATTTATTATATGCATAGTTATATTTGTTTTAATAAAAACAAGTTTAGATTTGTCCACCTGTCAGGATTTGGAGACGTATGCGTCACAATATAGGGCATAAGACCCCACTTTGTTTGACCACACTTCGTTATTATTGTTGATTTATTAACTTGATGGAAATTAGAACTGAATTTAGTCAACAAGTCAAACAAAGCAAACAAATGAAATTAAAGATGAAGGCTAATGGATGTCTTCAGTGGAGTGCGTACAATACCGTTTCCTTATCCACAAAAGTAAAGGAGTAAAGTAAAGAGTAAAAGTAAAGTAAAGAGAAAGTAAAGAGGCTGAATGGAGGAGGCTCATTCTTTATCCTCGCGCTGAAGATGGTATTTTCTATCCTTAAAATAGCAAAAGTGGATTCAGACACGTCCTCAATGCTTGTGCGGCATGCGCTTTAGACTAAATCGTATGGTCCTTAGTCTTTAAAAGACTTAGTAGATATTCTGACTAATATTGGCTGTTGTCATTTTCCTCTATTGTCCCAACTCCCGCCATAAGTATTTATTTTCAGCACTGGCCTCTCCAGCCAATAGCAGAAGAGCATTTGCTGGGGAGGTGGGGATAAAGGAAGTAAGGCCACATCTGATTGGTCAAAGAGATGAGATGAACAAATGCTTAAAATAAATGTAGTGTATTGCACATGCAATATTGCGATAAGAATAATTTTGCGATACACTGTTCAGCCTTAATCTATACACATTAAAAACATTCATACTTAGTATCAGAACTTGTACAGAAATGACTTGATGCAGTACATGAAATCACCAATCAGAAAGCTACAGCAAGCAAAGTGCCCTAAGCTATGCTTATTTTCTCGATTAACTTAAATGCATTGTTTCTGTGGATGCAACCAAGAACTTTGAATGAATCGCTTCATACTTCTCAGTTATTTTAAATTGGATTGTGTCATTCACAATGTTTCACATAATAGTGCATACTAGTTCTTTCCCTCATTAAAGCATTTTTTAAGGATTTTGCAAAATGGCTATGCTCATTTTAGCTGATAATAACCATTCACTTCTCCCAGAGTTTTACCTCATCAGGGCACTTATTTTAAATGGGCTAGGTTGAACAGATATGCAATCATTTGTTCCAATAGCAGTTGGGTTCTAAGGCATCAGTATCCCATTTATGTACACTGCATATTCCTTGCTGCTCAACTATATTTTGGTAGTTTTTTTTCTCTTTATGTTTTCATCCATTTCAAATCTTTTGCTTGAAAGTGTGTTTTGTTGTATCGACTATTGCTGTGAAACAAGTCTTTGGGGACATAAAGAGATTCCAATACAATACATTTTTGTCTCCAATTTGGAAATGCTTCTTGGCTTCAAATCAAAGTTTTTAATGTTGTGATTCTCCTCATAGCGTGTTCATGTACTTCATGGCTCATGATGCTTTAACAAAATAATTGGGAAAAATTCTTACGAAATCAGCGCTGCTGAAAAAGTGGGTGGCACTTATGCACTCAGGCGACTACTGAAATTTTGGTTGCATGACAACACCACATTCTTCTTGTCTTGTTACATGTCAGAAAGAAATGGAGTGAATATCCCATTTGATCCACATCATTCAGGACTGAAAACACCACTGAGAGCCAGCAGAAGGTCAGGGAGGAGTTCCAGAGCACCAAAGCGGAGGTTCTGCTGACAGACAGAGAGCCTGCAGGCAAGCATGGCATGTTGTGACATGGTAGAAAAAAAATCACTTAGGAGATTTCAGTGGAGCAAACATCCATACAAGAGGGAATTGGTATATATCAAAATATGAAAAAAGGGAAACTGTGACAAGTCATTTGTACAAAGCTTGATTTGCATGATCAAGACAAAACAACAAAATAAAAACGGTCCTAGCAGGCACACAATGTCATAAGACGTTAATATTAGGTTAAATTTAGGGTGCTTTTTACACTTGGTCCGAATGCCTTGTCCAAACCCAAGTTCGATTGTCCCCCCTCGACTAGTTTGTTCTTACACCGTCTTTTTTCCTTCTGAACCCAGATCCAGTTGCGCCAACGAGCTGCTGTTTTGTGTACAGCTGTTGCTAGGTGACGGCCACGAAAACAAAGCGCCAAAATTGAAGACGTCGACATTTCACGGTCATTCTGCTTTTACTGAATCTTTTGGTTTTGTTACCAAAACCAAAATGCAGAGAGCCACTTACATCTATTTGCTGCAAAAAAATATGAAAAATGTTCAGAACATCATGCGATGGCTGCAGAAGTTCTTTTTGGTGGAGTCAAGCAGACATTATCACTGTTTGCACTGGGTCAGTCCCGCTTGTCGCCAAAGTAGGTGATGCACAGACATACGTGATGACATGCAGACACACGAATGAACGTTATAAAATCAAAATTTTGTTGTACAGTTGGCGGTTCACTTCCTTTATTTGGTACGATTGCATTCATATCAGAAGTGAACCGGTTTGCAAAGAACGTACCCCAGACCACCTCTTTCAGGCGGACTCATGTACGGTTCACGGTTGCGCACCCGAGTTCAGAAGACACGTTCACACTGGCTAAACGTACCGTACTCTGATGTCAAACAAATCTGGGTGCGGACCAAAAGTGCTAGTGTGAAAGCACGCTTAGTTGTGACGTCAGGTGACCAAAATTCAATGTCTAGCCAGCATCTAAGGACAACGTTATTTTGACACAATATACAAATATTTAATAATTGAATTTTATTGTAGATCAAGTTGGAAATGGACCAGACCATTGTTGAGTAGGATGATTCTTGGTGCCTTAAATTTTTTGTTGAATCAAATGAACTTTTCCAGTCAACTCAACTTACATCAATCAAACTAACTAAAAATAATAAGTTAAACTTTGTATAACTTAAAAAAATCTAGTTGAAACTTGATTAACATATTAAAATAAGTTAAAATAACATAAACATTTATTTTCTTGACTTTCTTGACATTACATTTTTTACAGTGTAACATTTAGAGATAGTTCGTAATACAGTCTTTAGTGATTCATTAAATCCAAGTCAACAGCTTCTGGCAATTTGGCAGTAAAATAAAATACCCACGAACTACCCCATTCAATACATGTTATTATGTTTCAGTCTCTTTTTATGTTCTCAGTCACACCCAAAATAACACTTGCATATCCTAGTCACAACACTGTATCACTTCAGTCATCTCAAATGACTCCAGAATGTTCCTCAGTTCTACGATTCAATTAGCACACAAAACATCTTGCCAAGCCAAATCCTACCACTAGAAACAATGCTTGCTCATTACTCTCCTACCAAGCACAAACTCACTGGGCCTCTAAACTGCTCCTCATGCATAATTCAGCAGCCACAAATGTGGCATTTAGGCAGGATGGCTGTTATGCATCGAACAGCAAGGGTCGGGTACAAACAGGAGGCTAAATGCAAAACGCTAATTCAGAAATGAGTCAGAGAAAATAAGCAGAGAAAATGCAGCTGACGCGTTCATAGAATTGATTTTGGTAGGATTTTCACTCTGAAAGCAGCTCGATTTGCTTTTTGCCAATCAAGATCTTGACTAGATTTGCATTTCCTAAAGAGAAAATATCAACACAATAATATTGCAGTTCGTAAATATTCACATTTTGACAAATAGTGTGCACTGGAAAGCCCCATTGTAGAGTCTCATAAGAAAACTTTATGGAAACCCATGGTAAATTATTCATTTAGATTTTGATGTCGTTCTTGCAGCACCATATTAGTGGTTAATCGTATCAAGCGTATCAATCTTATTTATACAAAAATGACTTTTAACAGACTTTTAGAAAAAAGTAAGCATAAAGGTTCACTAAAAATCAATGTAACTGTCACCGGGGTGTGAGAAGACTATAAGAAAAGTTAAAATGAGATCAAACAAATAAGAATATTAGATTTAGATAAGATTTTCCTGGGAGGTCAGGTCAGAAACATTAATCTAAGGCAGAGACGCCCAAACTAGGGCCTGTTGCCCCATTGTAACCTTTGATTTGGCCCACCATCCCATCTGAGAAAGGAGTACGAATGATGGACAGAGTTGGGGCGAATGATTTTAACAGAGATTGTCATTTCTAGTTTAAAATAATCTTTTTTGTTTGTTTGTTTGTTTAATTGCTGGGCTAGCACTGTGGCGCAGTGGGTAGCACGATCGCCTCACAGCAAGAAGGTCACTGGTTGACCCTGGCTGGGTCAGTTGGCATTTCTGTGTGGAGTTTGCATATTCTCCCCATGTTTGCGTGGGTTTCCTCCGGGTGCTCCGGTTTCCCCCACAAGTCCAAAGACATGCGGTACAGGTGAATTGAGTAAGCTAAATTTGCCGAAGTTTATGTGTGTAAATCAGTGTGTATGGATGTTTCCCAGTGTTGAGTTGCAGCTGGAAGGGCATCTGCTGCGTAAAACATATGCTGGATAAGTTGGCGGTTCATTCCGCTGTCGCGACCCAAGATTAATAAAAAGGACTAAGCCGAAAAGAAAATGAATGAATGAATTAATTAATTATTGCTGAGCTACAAAAAAAAGCCAACTGAAATACTGTCACTCGACACATAAAGGACAATGCAGAAGACATCTGCAAGCATATCAAGGCAAAGTCAGGTGCAGCTTGACTAGCGTAACTCCATTCTGTTATAAACGAGATTGCCTTTACTGTAATAAGTTCATTATAAAATGTTATGTAAACTGCAAAAAAAATGTATACTGCATTAGTTAATACAAAGCAATGTTTTCTAATTATTTTTAAGTATTATTTAATAAATTAGGAAGTACACATGGCAGCTATATTTACTTTCGGCCCACTAGCCTCAATCTAGTTAGTTTTTTTGGCCCTTCATAAGAAAAAGTCTGGGCACCCCTGATCAAAGGAGTTCTTCACAGTTGGTATTGAGATGCATTTTTGTTGAAAAAGTGCACAACACTGAAAAAAATGTGTGAACTTGGGTCTGAAACTTCTTGTTCAGTTTTGCTTGGTGTAGTTTTACACATCTCAAAGCAAACATCAAAGCTGCTGCTCTCCTTATTTTCTGTCTTCTTTTGTGTTTACTGTACATGTAAATCATGCAAGTTTAATTTACAATATCAGACTAAAGGTCAAAAAAAGTGTATATTTAGACCCTCCCACACTAAGAAATCAGGAAAGATGTTTCTCCCTTGCCTATAGTACTTGTGATCTGATCAAATGTAACTAGGGCTTCACAATATACCATTTCAGCATTGATATTGCAATTGCAATGTGTCTATCTGCAATAGCCATATCATAAGATTTGCAATGTTGAGTTTAGGCATGGGAAGATAACCGTTTTCAAGGTATACCGCAGTTTGGAAAAGTCAAGGTTTTAAAACCACCAAAATTTTCTATAATACCGTTTCTAAGGTATGTGTAATGTTACTCTTTTTTTTTTTTTAGGACAACAGTATCTCCAGCAGAAAAGATCTCCAAAGATGCCATTTTAAATTGTAAAGAAATCTCTGTTTTTGAAACTAATGAAGACAGCAGAAGTCATTGATTCATTTGAATTATTTAATCTGACATGTTTACTGCTCCAAATTATTTTAAATCTTTCACAAAATAAAATACATTGTGTTCAAAGGGGACAAAATGTGTTGTTTTTTTACCCAGACATTTAAAAAGAATATATTTTAGAGCAGTAATCACAATACTGTGATACCGTGAAACCGTGATATTTTTATCCAAGATTATCATACCGTCAGAATCTTATACCGACCCATGCCTAGTTGAGTAGGGATTATAGTTGACCAGGAACTAAAAACACATGAGATTTTTGGATTCACTGCAGATCTGAACCTCAATAGAGTAAAAGTTTGTCAATCGTATTTGTTTTTAATGCCTGTGTAAAAATATATGTATATAAAATAATATGTAGACCTATAAATGATTCACTCACCTACAAAATCATCTCAGTCAATCTAAATTAATGACTTTTCAAATAGAGCTATTTAAGTCATCTGGTAAAACTGTATTAATATCGCAAGATATATCAAAGAGAAAAATAAATAAATAATTAATCACAATATCAGATTTTTCCAATATCATGCAGCCTTAACTGTAACCCATCCTAACACCATGCACAATCAGGGTCTGTTCCATAGTAAATTTTGTCCTCATTAAAATCACATATATTTAAATTAGACTTCAATAGCCTAATCAAAAAATACTTAAGAATGGGAACCTGAACAATACCTACAACAAAAGTGCATTTCTACAATGACATGTGCAAATGAACTACCAGAGCCCTGTCTGTGAGTACATGCCCTTGTATTGTCCTCCTGTGTCTGCAGTCATCGACTGCACCCACACTTGACCTCAAACACTTCCGCTGACCAGCAAGCTGCTTCATACACACCTAATCAGTCACTTCAAGGTAAAACAGAAGAGAGCTGGTATAAAATAACATGAAATAAGAACTTAATTCCTTCCCATGAGCTCACTGAGTTACTTACAGTAGGGCTAAAGTTTGATTTTCTTTAAAGGAGAGGGATTTTGAGTATACTTGGCCACAACTTCTAAGTATTAAACATTTGTAAGAGACACTATCATCAGAACAAGGCTTCAAAATGTCAAATTAAGCTCTAAAAATCTCCCAAGTATTGAAGGTAGAGAGATTTGGAGTCTTTGGCCAAACAATTTTATTTATAATTCAATTTCTGAAATGTGTTTACACTTAAGAATCTGAATCAACAAGTTTAGATGACTTCTAATCGTCCCACACCATTTCACGTATAACATAAGCACAGCAAAACCAACAGTCTATGAAAGTAAATCTAACATCTGGGCTCCTTAAATCACAATCATGCGTTTTTCCAGTCAGTGTAGCCAATAAATACAGTCTAGGTCTGTCCATCTAAGTCTGCAATGTAAGGTATATTAAACTGACACATTCTGGAATATCTATAATCATTATTTATTGGAGGAGGGTGAACAGCTCTTTTCAATAAAGAGTTCAGAGTTCCTCTCTCGGTTTTCCTTTAAGCCTTTATGAACGTAGTCACTCTGACACATAGAGAAATGAGATTCATGGTTTAACACCACTTTGAGGAACACAAACTCTGTGGTTTGAAGATCTTGATGAATAGCTACAGGATATAAAATCAAGCCAAGCGGCGTCCCTGCATATGTGTAAGGGGAAAAAACAGCTCGGTCAAAGCCAACAACAACATGCAATCCTAAAGAAGGAAATTCTGCGGGATATTAGTTAAAAACAGGGTGCTGTTTAAGTCGCACGTATAAATAAAAGTAAAAAAAAAAAATTCTAAATTGAATAGATACTGCCAACTTTTATTATATTACATTAGACAATTATCTAAAAAAAAAATTTTTAAAAACCTTTTATCTTATAATGTTGCCTTTTTGGATAAAGTCTTTCCAAGGAGTTTTTAAAGAACATTTAAAAAACAGACCATTTTAATGCAGTTTGGCTGTTTGTTAGCACTAAAAAATGAAAACTTTATATGAACAACAAAAATGTAAGTTTATGTCATTACCAACAAGATGTTTTTTTATCATTGTGATTGAGAACAATTTTAACAATGTTGTCATGTATGCAAACCTTTCCAAACAATATCAAAAAAGAAAGAAAATGTTTTCTACTTAAAAAAAATATATACATTTTGTACATTGACCCCAGCCCAGGATCACTAGAAATATATGCCTCAGCTTACATTTTCACAAAAAGTAAAATACGTTGCTCCATGTGCGTTTCACTGCACATTTTAGATGACAAATCCTCTAGAGGGCGCTGAAATACATTACTTAGAATATGTTTTGTTGTATGTTTCAGTAGGGCTGAGCGATAAAATTAGAATCGGTGTTTATATCGGTGTACAGTATTGTCAATAACGATTAATAAACGAAAAGTTTGATATGAAGTTTCCGTATGAACGCCTAGTTGTACACCTAGTTGAAAAACATGAAAAACTTTAGGTCACTTCAGGTCAGAATAAGAACACACGCAAAAATGCGTGCTGTGGCTAGCAGCAGTGAAGAGATTGTAAATAAAAAATAATGTAAGGATGGCACCAGAGTGGCTTTGTGGTTTCTTTTCTTGTGCATCCAAGCCACTAGCACCCCATCTAAAAGATTTTTTTAGCATGGGGGTAATATAGTCATCCAACTTCACAGTTTGTAATGTTGCAATACTGTATGCATTTGAATAATGATGGTTGGTTCCTTTACTTGAAAGCTCAGATTTGATTATCATAATTAGTTTTCTTTACAGAGTTTGAGTTTTACTGTATCATTACACACCTTAAAGTTAGCTTTGATTGTTCAGTATTTATACTTTACCATTCTTCCTTTGTAACATTTTAAAGTATTTATCAAGTTTAAGAGTCTCTTTAACACTTATGTTTATTTTATTATAAAAGAGATCAGATATTTAGTTTAAATATATTTGATTTTGACTATTAAAACTATTTGCCTTGGTAATGTTGGTAAATTAAAAAATATACCTAAATGGATTGTTAAAAAATATTCAATAATTATCAATACCAAATGATATGAAACATGATACGCTGATAATTAATTTTTGCAATATCACCCAGCCCTACGTTTCTAATAAACGTCTTTCTTGTACACGTGCACAACACATACACAATCTAGACCAGCAAACCACTGACCTAAACCCAACCAAACGTAACATAAAAGCTACCATGTTGATTTACCTTGATTTTACATTACTTTATGTTTTTGTGAAACCATTCTGCACCAAACCCGAGCAACACCATTCAATGTGAGCTATTGAGCATAGTAACCATGCCAGAAAAGATGTCCATATGCAGATGCATAGGTGAGGCAAACCTATTCAATTGCAAATCATAGACACCGTTAAGAAGTTTATTTGGAATCATGCACAGACCTGCATTGAAATAATCCTTTATTCATCAATAATACGTCCCTGTAAATAATCTTAGTATTAAACAAAATAAAAATTGTTGGCATTAAAATGCCCTGTACCATTCATTCTACCTAAATACCGCAAAGTTTAAGTATTTGTGCAGTTTCAAAAATGTAGGCTGAAGCAGCTCCCAGAAGGACAGTTAATCTTCCAGACACTTGTCCTATCTTGACCCGACTTTTCCTGCAAAGAGACAGATCAAGTTGCTTCTGGGTGTGAAATAGAGCAAGAAACGTGTAAGAGGGAGAGAGTATGAAAAAAGAAAGAGGGCTCTGACACTATCTTCAACACGAAGCTGCTTTGGAAATGCAATGAGATCACTTGCTGCCAGGTGTTGGCAGGTGGAAAGCCAGAAGTTTCAACTTCATCAAGGTCTCAGTGAGCCTTCAACCTCTCACAGTCCTGCTGTCGACAACCAAAGACAAGAATGAGAAAACCAATGGAGGGCTGTTCTCAGCAGTTGCTTCTCACTGGTGCCCCTTTTTTTTTGACCTTTTTTTTGCCAATTCGACCAAATGCAATGAAAACATTAGATACATGCCAGATGTATTATTATAAACCTACTCAGGGAATCCAGTTATATTTGAATAAAAATGTAATTTGCCTAAGCATTACTGAGCTGCAGATCTTTTTGCAGACTAACGGTTTTCCACAGCTAGACCTAGAAGCATATGGGATAGACTCTGGGCTACACTTACTGCATTTGATACATTATTTACATCTACACAAAAGCACAGAGCTAAACATATTCTTTCAGAGGATGTCTCCTCTAAGGAAAACCTTGCAAGTGATACTGCTCATTTTTGGGGGGAAATGCTATTGTAAAAAAATTGACAATTTAAGGTTCATTTTACAAGTTAAGGTACTAAGATACCATTATCGTCAGTGCCAGGGAAATGAAAGTCTGATGTGTGGAAGTATTTCATGTTCAAAGGCAATGACAGTAAAGATAAGGTTGAGAAAACCACTGTCATTTGCAAGTAGTGCATGCTAGAGCTAACACCGTGTCTACAGCAGACACAAGTAAAAACAATAGAGCACTATAATCAGTGACTGTAGATGAGATACACTGGGCTCTGTTCTATTTCTGACAAGCTCCAAGCTCCTGACACGGAAGACAACGCTACTGACATGGAAGACAATGGATTTGCAATGGTCGCTTTGACACGTCCAGTCAGTTTAGACAGCTTCCAATTGTAGCAGCATGGCACAATGCAAAAAAAGTGTCTGGTGTAAACACAATGTAAGAATCTGCAATAACACCACACCTCCAAAAAACAACTTTCCCCTTACATTTTTTAAGTTATGTTTAAAGTTGGTAATGAATTTCACCGTTGAGTGTTGACGCTTATCATTTTATACAAAAATATTCTTCCATATCTTTTACAACATTGCCACCATGACAACACAATCCTACAACTCAAAAATGACTGTATAAATCATTTAAAGAGCTGTAAAGTTGAAACAACAAATGTATTTTAACCCAAATACGAATTAAAGTTCTTACGCTTTAATACTTTAATTACACATATTGTAAATGCCCTTTAACATTGATGATTGAATTCTATGTTTGCTAAATAATAACTTGCTTTCAAATGAGGTTAGCTTATTCAACCGAGTGTTACACTACCTCAGAAACACTGATGGAAAAAAGCTCCAACATTCTGGTGTTTTATTCCAGAAGCATGTGTTGTTCAATCACTACTGAAGCTAGAAAAAATTTTACACTCAACATTTGATTTAAGAAAGTAATATGGGTAGAGAACAGAAATTAAAGACCTTAATTTACAGGGAAAACCATGCAGAGATCCATCTTGAACCATCAAAACTCTTTATTAAACTCAAGACTCTTTATTAAAAGATTAAATGGTGGTATTGTCTTCGTAAGACCTTGAGTCTTGAATAAAACTTGTCAGACTGAACAAATATGATCCCCATGTCAGATTGTAAGGTCTCAGTTTTCACTATGCCAGACTGTACCAAACATGAACTCGCAAGAAAACTCTTCCGGAGTTTGATGTCATCCATCCGTGACACTTTCAGTGACCCGTGTTTTGAAATGAATGATACTTCCTGACAAACATAAAAATCTGTAGTGTTAATTTAGCTTACAGCGTGCCTCAATAACGTAATGGAGGCCAGCTAGCAAAGTGCTATGGAGGTAAACCTCACTCCTCTGACCTCTAAAGGTGCTCTAGCGGCAGATGCTAGAGGCCATTGTCTTTAGACTCCTTGTTAGAGTAACCGACTTCCATACAAAGAATTGCCAGTTTGATCCCAGCTCAGACCGGGTTGATTGCAGTAGGACCGGTGGGCTGCACATGGAGGCTCGTCCGGGATGGGAATGAGGTTTAGTGGGGGTGAGTGTAATGGAGGCTAGCTAGCGAAGTGCTATGCAGGTAAACCTCGCTCCTCTGATTTCTAAAGGTGCTCTAGCGATAGATGCTAGAGGCCATGATCTCTATCCTCCTTGTTAGAGCAACTGACTACCATACAAAGAATTGTCGGTTCGATCCTAGTTCAGACCGGGTTGGGTGCAGTACGACCGGTGGGTTACAATAATAATACCAAAAAAAGGCTGTTTTGGCATTTTCCCGCACTGGTTTAAAGTTGTTTGGCTTTGATTTTGCCATCTCACATTCAACATTCCTATGATGCAAAAATGCTGAGTTCCACACAATTCATTTATGCTGATCCAACACAAATAAATTAAGTTAAATTTAAGTGGACTGAACATAAAACAATTAGGTTGACCCACCAAAGTCTCTCAAATTCCATTGTTTCAGCTCATTCTAAATAAGTAGTTTGAACAAGCAGCAAAAAAATCATTCATTTATTCATTCATTTTCTTTTCAGCTTAGTCCCTTTATTAATCTGGGGTTGCCACAGCGGAATGAACCACCAACTTATAAGGCATATGTTTTACGTAACGGATGCCCTTCCAGCTGCAACCCATCACTGGGAAACATCCATACACACTCATTCACACACATACACTATGGACAATTTAACCTACCCAATTCACCTATACCACATGTCTTTGGACTTGTGGGGGAAACTGGAGCATCCGGAGGAAACCCACACGAACACGGGGATAACATGCAAACGCCACACAGAAATGCCAACTGACCCAGCGAAGGCAGCAAACAATATTAGTAGTATTTTTTTGAGTGTATTTTCTTGGTTTGATGTTTTTCACAGCTGTCACACAGCCAGAAAGAGACTTCTGACACTTTCAGAACTTCATCAAAGGGAAAATCTGATCACAACTGCCATTAAGCAGCTTTTGGTGAACATTTCAAAACAACGTTAAAACATCACAGATTTTAGCCTACAGGAATCTTTTAGAATTTCCCAAATTTGTCTCAGACAACCAAATCGTGGCTGAAATCAGACAGTGTGTAACTGTGAATAACTGTTAACAACAGGCTTGACTGTCAATGGAGAATAGCCAACTGTGTCCATTGAGGATCATGCAAAGCAAATTAGATGCCCTTCAGTCGCTGCCTATTTCCAATCACAACATGGTTTTGCTTACAGAATCAAGCCTGCACGGAAAGAGCTCAAATTAACACACAGATTCTGAGAACACAATAAACTTGTCTACATGGACCCATACTCACCATTTAATCTCAAAACTGTTAACATCTTAACCGTTTTTTTCTGTCGTTTTTAATTAAAAGCTACGAAGGCATCAGTGCATATCAGTGAACAGATGTTTGGAGGGAATGCTGACTTGCTCGCTCTTTCTCTCTCACACACACACACTGCACTATCCCCTCTGCACACACTCACAGGGTCATTAATGATATTCTTGCCACACCATTTAAACATGAGTGCAAACATTTACTGTGGTTAACAGCCCTCTTGCAACACCCTGGCTATTACCACAGCTGCTACTGCTACTTTAATGTGTGTGTTTTTGTGTGTGCGTGTCATGGTGGCACCTGGATATGACCACAAAATGATGATTTACATATGTTTGTCTGTATGTACGACGTCTGCTGTCCCACCTGGATATGTCAATGGCAAAACTGCACATGCAGCTGTCAATATCCGCGCCAACACTGGATTAAAGCTCTTTACAACAATTAACCTTCATCGCACCTGTACTTGTCACACCTTTTAACCAATTATCTGTCACAACCAAGCATATGTCTTTGTTTATTCGTCTCTCCTTTAACAAGTACACAGTGTTATTTTCCTTTCCAAATGCCTCGAAAGATCAAACAAATGTCAGGTCGTGGCTAATATCGTCAGTGATTGGATGATTGCTTTTAATGGAGACAAAATGAGGGAAAGCGTGTTCGAACAACACTGCTAATTAATGAGGCATTTCAAACCATTTTAATCATGTGGTAAGCGAGGAACTCCTGCTGGGCACACAAAGTTTATTCGGTATTGATCTTAGCATGATATTTAGTTTAACTGTAGACATCTGAGCATTAGTTTTAGATGCTATATTGAGTTCTGGCTCTACAAATAAAGTTAACAGATTTTAAACTTTACATATATCTTTTTTTTAAATGCCATGACCGGTGTTGGGGGTAACGCATTATAAGTAACGAGTTACGTAATAACATTACTTTATTATTTATTTTAAAGAGATATATTTAGAGGGTGGCACAGTGTCTCAGTGGTTAGCACTGTCGCTTCACAGCAAGAAGGTCACCGGTTCGAGTCCGGGCTGGGCCAGTTGGCATTTCTGTGTGGAGTTTGCATGTTCTCCCTGTGTTCGCGTGGGTTTTCTCCGGGTGCTCTGCTTTCCCCCCACAGTCCAAAGACATGCTGGAATAATTGGTGGTTCACTCCACTGTGGCAACCTCTGAAATAGAGACTAAGCCGAAGGAAAATTAATAAATGAATGAAATATATTTTATATGTGATTTTAACTAATAAGACAAAAAGTATAGTAGTTGCAATCACATTGCTTTAAACATTCATTAATCTGTATACGGCAGGTAAAGCTCTGGGGTCAGGAAGTTCTCAGAAGATAACATTCATTCATTCATTCATTCATTTTCTTTTTGGCTTAGTCCCTTTATTAATCTGGGGTCGCCACAGCGGAATGAACTGCCAACTTATCCAGCACGTTTTTACGCAGCGGATGCCCTTCCAGCCGCAACTCATCTCTATGAAACATCCACACACACTAATTCACACTTATACACTACGGACAATTTAGCCCACCCAATTCACCTGTAGCGCATGTCTTTGGACTGTGGGGGAAACCGGAGCACCCGGAGGAAACCCATGCGAACGCAGGGAGCATTGTTAATTGCAGAGCTCATCTATTTATAATAATAAGAAAAAAACCTGCATGTTCTGAATGAGATCAAGCCCCTGCAATGGTGAGAAAAAGTAACACGAACGTAACGTGATGAATTACAATAAAAAAAGTAACACAACTACTTACTTTTTGGGGGAGTAACTCAATATTGTAATGCATTAGTTTCAAAAGTAACTTATAAACCCAACACTAGTGATGACTTCTTGGGAAATGTGAATTTGATTCAGAATTTGAAATGTAGAGTATGCCCAAAAGAGCACTTTTTGCATGCATAAACCTAACTTTATCAGTCAAAACTTATTTTTAAAATCACCATGATTTTATGTTAAGTATCTGACTGCTAATGTTTTTACACAAATGCAGGATATCTATTTACATAAACCACCAAGATACAGTTTTTTTATGTGATAGTAGTAGTAATATTCAAACATAATACCACATCTTATTTTTAACACCATTTGAATGTGCAAAGATTCATTGTCATTGTCTTACAGTTATTTTAGCTAGCAAGACAATCAGTTATGCAGATTAATATTGCAAATTGGTATTTGTTGTATTATTTTTTTTATTTATTGTCACATTTAGAGGTCAGCACAGTGGCTCAGTGGTTAGCACTTTCACCTAGCACTGGCACTGGCGTTTAAATGATTTTTCGCCTCTTTTTATGCTTCAACAACCAAATGGATGCTTAAGTCTATTTAACTGATTATATTTAAAATACATTACAACATCCATGCTGTAAAAGGAACCTTATGAAATTGAAAATAGTCACATAAAGCTCTCACCGGAAGTTCATCATTGGCTGAAAAACACTAGCTGTGCATATAGTCCATTGAATTAATTAAAATGGCCGTATGAGCGTGTGTGTGAATGCAAGAGTGTATGAGTGTTTCACAGTACTAGGTTGCAGCTGGAAGGGCATGCGCTGCGTAAAAACATGCTGGAATAGTTGGCGGTTCATTTCGCAGTGGTGACCCCTCATAAATAAGGGACTAATCCAAAGGAAAATGAATGAATGTCACGATTAGAGATGCATAAAACATTTCATTATTAGCCCAAACTTAATTGTATTAGTGTATTAAATGACATTTTTATTATTTTTATAAATTTTACTTATACACCAACATTTAAAATGGTTAAAAATTAATTAATTAAAATTAAAAATAAAAAAAAATTATAATGATTCATAATTAATATATTTCTCAATTTTATTTAACTATACATGCGTGTTATACAAAAAATATTTTGCAACATCTTACATTCGTATGTATATACTGTATATATATATATATACGAACAAGTTTTATCCTTTATCACACTTAGCTATTCTCCATGTTATTTAACTAGTAGGCAATGAATCACACATTGACAAAAAAACATTATGAAAAAAACCTTCACCAGCGCAATATAATAAGAAAACAGCCTTACAGCAATTCCACATCTAGCTGAGCTCGAACAGCTCTCAGCATGTTTTGTATCTTAAATAAATGATTCAACTCTTTATTGCACGGTAACTTCAACTGCAACCCCATATCATGCATTAATAACTCAACAACTGCACAAGTGTTTCTACACATTTGACTTCTGATCCAAACGTGATCCAAAAGTAATGCTGTCCAAGTATAGGAGTCTAAAAGCGGGACTACAGCACAATCCATCCAACTTATTTAATGTGCCCTGGAGTGACAGGACTGTATATTTGATGTGTCAGTCATTTCTCCTACAGCGCTATATTAATGCATATTGCACATCATATTCTGACAGTTTCAAATGAGGTCTAAATGAATATCAGCTGTCACTGCCATGAGAAGATATAAGCGCTATTAGAGAGGAAATTAATTGAAGGTTTAAAAAAAAGTGACATTTGTTATGCGCGGAAATGTTTTGAGCCGTAATCAAAATCACCAGTGCTATGTATTTTACAAGCTCTTTATTCTAACATAACTATTGACTGACTTTGTATGTGTGTGTATGTTTGTGTTTTAATAGGCACACACATAAAGTCAATAGATTCAGTGCAACAATATTCTTCTCAATGAAGAGTGTAATCATTTCTTCACCCGATTTTTTAATCTGTCTTATTACACAGTAAAAATACACTACAGCTCAGAAAATATAAAGCCTGTCTCACAGTTCTGTATAGAAAACATTTCTGTCATGCCACTTTTGACATGATTAAATCATTATAGACAAAATAAGTGTAATGGAGGCCAGCTAGCGAAGTACTGTGCAGGTAAACCTCACTCCTCTGACCTTTAAAGGTGCTCTAGCAACAGACGCTAGAGGCTTTAGTCTCCTTATTAAAGTAACCGACTCCCATACAAAGAATCGCCGGTTCGATGCCAGCTCAGACCGAGTTGGGTGCAGTAGGTTACAGTTGGGGGCTCGTCCGGGATGGGAGTGAGGTTTAGGAGGGTAAGTGTTATGGAGGCCAGCTAGCAAAGAGCTGTGCAGGTAAACCTCACTCCTCTGAACCTGAAAAGGTGCTCTAGCGACAGACGTTACAGGCTATGGTCTTTAGCCTCCTTGTTAGAGCAATCGACTCCCATACAAAGAATCGCTGGTTTGATCCCAACTCAGAGCAGGTTGGGTGCAGTAGGACCGGTGGGTTACACTTGGGGGCTCGTCCAGGAATAGGAGTGAGGTTTAGGAGGGTGAGTGTAATTGAGGCCAGCTAGCGAAGTGGTTAAATAAGCATTTCTTACATTTCCTCAGAAATAATGACCCAGTTGGGCAAATGGAAAATATTTTTTACTTGCCACATTAAAAAAAATATCAAGTTTACTTATTTTAAATAATGTCTCAAAACAAGCCAACTCTAGTTGCATAGATACATTTTTAACTTAAGGTTTCTTTAAACTATAATAAAATAAACGTACACTCAAAAAAATTTTTTACTTGTTCAAACTACTTAATTAAAATGAGCTGAATCAACACAATTCTTGAGATTTTATTGGGACAACTTAATTTTTTTATGTTCAATAGACAAACTTGTTAAAAGTGTTAAGTTAACTTAATCAATTTGTGTTGGGACAACATGAATGAATTGTGTGGAACCCTGCATTTTTTTACAGTGTATGCACAACAGCCTGTCCAGGTCAGTGTCATTACCAGGGTAGCTATAAATACAAAAATAAAACGTTTAACAAATATTTTTGTAAGAAAGATTTTTAAATGTTATAAGTGAGTTTGACATTTACAGTATATTGTATGTCTATCTTTACTGTAAAATATAGTCATTTTCACAATGCAAATTTAAATTACAGTAACATACTGCATTACTCTCTTTATATTACAGTTATATTATTGTTATACACTTATATTAGTTATATTACTGTTTATATTACAGTAAAATACTGTGTAATTTACAGAATACATTAACAGTGTTGTTAGTGAATAGATGTCAGTGTTTCCTCTAGGATTTTTTCCAGCTGTGGTGGCAGGACTTTTACACAGATGTACCAACTACCTATGGGTGTTATTTCAATGACACATGTTGTGAGCGCAGTGTTACACGTCGAGATAGCATTCATGTAATACAAGCATGCGAATCTCTGCTTGCGCGCTGATTTCCTCTGTTCGTGCACAACTTCACACCCTGAAATATACGCTGCTCAAGTGCGATTTAGTGCGTTTATGTGACGAGTACATCTCCAACATTTATTAGATTTTCTAGGAATATTTATGAATGTCTCCGATAGACCTACAGAGCGGCATTAATGCGTCCTGAAGTAAAGTGAAACAGCTGAAGTAGCTGAACAGTCCTGAAGTAAAGTGAAACCGCTATAAACTCCAGCCAGATAAAGTCATTGTATGCAGAACCATAGACCTTTATCTATAAAGTATAATTATGGAAACTGTGTTCATCTTAACTGAAAGCTATACGTCGTGTTTGCTGGTCTCACGTCTCACGCACGCACCTGTCAGTCAGCCAGCATGTCACCGTAAAGGGTTAAACAAATAACGCACAGCACTACTACGATTACAGAAAAGTTTGCTCTGTTATAATTCACTTACCTTTTAATATGTTTTGGTGCGATTATAACCCGCTATTAAAAAAACAACAACAATGACTGAATGTTTTGAATGGGAAGCTGTAATATAGCTGTGGCGGGATGAATTTTGGTGTGGCGGCCCGCCATGGAAGAATGAATGTAGCGGAAACCATGGATGTGTGTCCACCCGGTTGATTTACATAGACAGAGAAAAATTGAAACCTGTCTAAAACGATTTAAGACCTCCAACACAATATTTCAGTGAATTTAGGACATTTTAAGGCCTACAATTTTATTTTTAAAATTGAAGACTTTTTAAGGCTTCGCAGACACCCTGAAACCCCAAACAGTTCACATTCTGAAAGCAGCCTACACTATCATTCACACTATCACTCACAATTAATCCAACAAAGCACACATGCCTGACTGTAACCCCTCTCATTACATAACACAGAGTTCATTCACATATCCAATGAATTACAGGTTGTCAGGATGCTTTTTGTCCTCCTACGGCATTAGGCGAATACAGACAGGCGAAAGATGTGCCCCTCTGGGCCCCATGCCAACCTCTTCTCCAGCCATGACCTAATTTCCTCTTTCAGCCTGGTATGACAGATCCCCGCTCTGTCTTTTTCCCTTCTCTTTCATTGTAAAATGCTAATCTGATGTCAAAACTGACAGGTTTTTTTTTTCATTTGAGTTATTACAAGCTGTGTAAATATTTATAATTGATAAAAGCACAGTCTGAAACCATTAACGTGCCACTTAGACTCGTCAATTTAGCAAAAGAGAAAAACACAATGGCGTCAAAAAAGAAACACTCGCAGTAAGATCAAAAAAAGGCAAATTGATCGCCAGGCGAAAAATGAAAATACTGCTGTGATGAATAAGCGCTTTGTTTTGCGCTAGGCACGTGCCAGCACATTAGCGTTATTTACATTGACGTAACCGTTTTCTTATGAGTGGATCAATGGTGAGGGAAACGCGCGCACACAGGGTGACTGCTGTTTTCAATCAAATGAGCTTGGAGCTTTACAACACAATGATCACATAAAGTGGTTTAAGGGCACCAGTGGCGCAGGCATTAAGTAATATTGAATTGGGGATGCAGGGGCGGATAAGAGGGAGGAGGGTGAAACGATTACGTGGCAACTTTGTGCTCGGGGACCAAGGGGGAGGAGGTTTGTTGAGGCGGCCCGGGCCTGATGATTTAGTAATTTCTCAAAGTGGTATAACACACTGCCTCTCAGGCCTGTCGTTCCAGCGCTAAGCAGCATTAATAAACAGCCGGCGCTGATGGCTCACTTCTATATGAGGGAGTCTGTCCGCTGGAGTGGAACGAGTTTGATTTCAACGTGTCGTTTGGGAATACCTGTACGAATTCTTCAAGCACCTCCCGGCAAATTGAGGACAAATTCCGGCTCAAATTGAAACCATCAAGGGATTGTTGTAAAAGGAAGCACAAGAAATAGAAATGGTGAGGTGTAGGAAGAGAGAGCGTGTGGAGTTTTTAAGTGAAATTGGATGTAGAGAAAATGGGTGGATTGGATAAAAAATTTTGATTGATGTGGACAGACGCTATATTAATGGGTGGAAAACACAAAAGCAAACAATCAGCCCAAAACTGACGTAAACTTCCACACTGTTCATTTCATATGAAAAATAAGCAAATATCCGAATGCAAAGTAAAGTAGGAGTGGAATAGTTTTATTTGTGCTGATTTCAGAAGCTCTGGTGTGTAAAATGTGAGCCAGATTGTGTGCATCTTTTATAATCATTTTTTCTATATTCTTATAACAATGGAAAACAAAGCAAAATACAAACTGAATAAAAAAGAAAAAACAAAAAGTCAGGATAGGGATGGGTGATACGGCAAAAAAAGGTTATTCTGAAAAGCATCCTTACATGCTTTTTTATTTACCATCTCCTCACTGCTGCTACACGCCATTCATTTTTGCGTGTGTTGTTATACTGACCTGAAGTGGGGATGACACAACCCAAAACTTTGCATGTGAAAAGCGCGAGCACGTGGATTCCTTCACCGTCTTTCTGCAACTAGGTGACCATCAACCAATTCTCAGAGAACCATTGCTTCAGCTCCAGAACAAGTTTATGAAGAAAAGTAAAAAGCAATGCAGTGTTTGGATGCGCTGTGATTGTCTGAGGTAATTAGTCTACCGTTATTACTGAAAGGTGTATATTCCATACAAAGTGTGAAGCAGATTGGTTAGTTTTACTTACAGGAATCGGGGTGCGCTCACAGCATTCTTAAAGGTGCAGTGTGTAAGTTTGACACCCAGTGGTTGAACTAGGTATTGCATTCCTTGATCAAAACAATCGCAAGTTGCCAAATTGATGACCAACAGGAGCGAGTCTGACTCTGGTCTGACAATCAAGCCTAAAGGTTGCTTTAAATTGTGTTCTATATAAAAGCAACAGAAGGAATTGAGGGAATATTTTTCCGATTAAAAGGAGTTTTTGTTTTTAACCAACACCTGAAATTTTTATTTTTGTAACGGGTTCTATTTCTTGCAGCTGAACAACAGAAAACTATGACAGAGGTCACATCAGGTACACCTCATGTGCTTTATTCAGTGTTAAATGCTAACAATAGAAGTTTGAATGATATTTTACGTGACATTTTTTGCCATACTACTGAAAGCAGCATCAGATAGTTCACCTCAGACCTATTTGCGCCGCAAGTCACGTGTCTCCATTGGTAATTACAAACGTACACCCCTAAGCTTATTGGCATTCTTTCCAAGGTGCATGCTCAGCAGCCAAATTTTAATAAAACTATAGCGCTTCATACCGAAACTTCATCCCAAACTTTTTTTTATCGTTATTGACAATGGTGTTCGGTCAATAAATACCGATACCATTTTTTAATCGGCCAGCCCTTAGTCAAAACAAAAAAAATCTGTGGGAAGCATGATTGCCTCACAGCAAGAAGGTCTCTGGTTCGAGCCAAAGCTGGGTCAGTTGGCATTTCTGTGTGGAATTTGCATGTTCTCCCCTTGTTCAGGTGGGTTTCCTCAGGGTGCTCCAGTTTCCCCCACAGTCCAAAGGCATGCTGGAATAAACCGTGGTTCATTCCACTGTGGCAACCTCAGAAATAGAGACTAAGCTGAAGGAAAATGCGGTAGAGGTGAATTGAATTGGCCGTAGTGTATGTGTGTGAATGTAAGAGTGTATAGGTGTTTCCTGGTGTTGGGTTGTGGCTGGAAGGGCATCCGCTACGTAAAACATATGCTGGATAAGTTGGTGGTTCATTCCGCTGTGGCGACCCCTGATTAATAAAGGGACTAAGCCAAAAAGAAAATGAATGAATGAAGACTAATAAAAACAAGAAATAAACAAACAAAAAAGAACACAAGAAAACAAATACTATACAAAAACAAATACTACAACGATAAATGCACAACAAAAACATCAATTACATAACAAGAACTAAGAAAAAATATGTAATAACAACAACTAAACCAAAAAATGCAATAATCAATTATTATTAAAATAGTCAAATCTTTACATTATAAATTTTGGACGGCATACGTTAGATTTGGCGAGCAGGACTGGCTCATTAAGTCCCATGATCATCTGAGCTGCATGAATGCGAATGGATCTGCACGTTGACAAGCGAGATCTAGACTGGGGTCTCCTGCTCTGTGAGCTTCTAAATGGAGCAAGACGAGAGGCGCTATGAGTCACAGATCCCAGAACAGTGAAGAGCGGTGAAAGGGATGTCACCCCTGGAGAACTGCGCCTGCGGTTCACAGTGCTAGCGTGACAGTGTAAGCTGCTGACGGGCTCCTTTCACAGATTACTGTAGTGAACATCCAACACAATGCAACAGCATCTGTAGGGGATGTAAGGGTAAAGCGTGCAGAGCTTTGTCGTGTCACACTGTTGGGCTTTTAACTACAAGAGCGAGGCTGAAAGTCAAGATGACACTCTACAGATGTGCTGTCAAGACTGACAAATGAAACA
Organism: Danio kyathit; assembly: GCA_903798195.1. Lineage (NCBI taxonomy): Eukaryota > Metazoa > Chordata > Actinopteri > Cypriniformes > Danionidae > Danio > Danio kyathit. Next base: position 32,172,582 of record LR812528.1, read on the forward strand.
ATGGCAATGGCCTACACTGCATTCAAGTGCTCCTGGGAAGCACGTACAACAAAATAAAATTGTAACAATGTACAATGAAAAAAAACAGTTGTAAGCATAAATAAATACTACGCAAGCAATGGAATCCAAAAATGACTAATTAAAAAGGTAAATTCATTCATTCATTTTCTTTTCGGCTTAGTCCCTTTATTAATATGGGGTCGCCACACTGGAAAATGAACCTCCAACTTATCCAGTGTGGGATTATAAATTTATATAATCTAGTTTCAAATGAACAATAATCTACATATAACTGAAAAGTTATTTTCTTTGGTTTTTAATTACATCATTTCATTAACAGCCCAGCTATCTTTCTGACTACTGGCTGAGCCAGTGATGCAAATGCAACAGGCAGGCATTCAATGACTCTGCCTTTGTCTTAGGGTGATACTTTCAGGCCAAAGAAACCCCTTTGCTGATTAACTTGTGTGGCAGGTTTTCTAACACCTACATGCCGGGTATCATGATGACTTCAATGCTGAATTTGCATGCTTTGTTTAGACATCTCCCCTCCTCCTAAGAATACAATATAGACAGGACATCTTTGTTTTCAAATCAGACTTGTGATTAAACTAGCAGAGTGCAGACCTCCAATAGGCTCCTGCAGACACATGGACATCTTGAAGACGCTGTATGACTGCAGATAATCCAACACGTCTCAATAAAAGAATTCTGCTTGTTTCGAGTCTCCTGGACTGGGTTCTCTTCTATCCAACATTTATTTGTTTACAACAACTTGGTGCCGTGAGCCGGATAGAGACTGAAATCACCAAATTCTCAACAATTTGCTGATTATCTTGTGTGGCAGGTTTTCTAACACCTATATGCTGGTCAACCCAATACCTAATTTGCATGCTTTGTTTAGACATCTCCCCTCCTCCTAAGAATACAATATAGACAGGACATCTTTGTTTTCAAATCAGACTTGTGATTAAACTAGCAGAGTGCAGACCTCCAATAGGCTCCTGCAGACACATGGACATCTTGAAGACGCTGTATGACTGCAGATAATCCAACACGTCTCAATAAAAGAATTCTGCTTGTTTCGAGTCTCCTGGACTGGGTTCTCTTCTATCCAACATTTATTTGTTTACAACACCAGCATATGTTTAACGCAGCGGATGCCCTTTCAGCTGCAACCCATCATTGGGAAACGTCCATACACACTCATTCATTCACACACATACACTACGGACAGCTTACCTATACCACATGTCTTTGGACTGTGGGGGAAACCGGAGTACCTGGAGGAAACCCACGCAAACACGAGGAGATTATGCAAACTCCACACAGAAACGCCAACTGACCCAGCCGGGGCTCGGACCAGCGACCTTCTTGCTGTGAGGCGATTGTCCTACCTACTGCGCCACCGTGCTGCCCTAAAAAGGTAAATTGTGTATCTTTTATCAGATTATTCTGACTTTTCTGACCACATATGACATCATGTCCTGTTTTAAGTGTGTTTATGTAGGGCTGGGCGATATATCGATTTTATTGATTAGCTTGAGTGTGTAGTTTACATCAATTTGCTTGAATTAGCGGTTTTCACTCCAACACGTGATGCTCCCCTTTGTATTCCCGTAGTTCCACGCATATTTGCCAAACCAACACACAAATACCATGCAGCGAACAGAGGAGAACTCTGAGAAATTTTGCGCTATTTAAAAAAACAAAAAAAAAAACACGTACGCACAAACACACCTGCCAAAGAAATGCAAAATTCAGGGCTCTCAGTCACCCATTCACTGCCAGACACACGCATTTGAAACTGCATGCCACACCTTGTATTTCTCACGGTTAGAAGTAATGGATAAGACACACATATGAAAGGAACTTTTACAGATCTAATGTTGGAATTCAACGCTGCCGTTTCTGCATAAATTATCTGACCCAGCCGCAAAGACGTTCATTACTCTAATTATCAACACTGACAACGATCAGTGCACTAGACTAAAAAATAAAAGCAATACAATGCAACCCACTAGCCTAATGTGCGTAATTTATACGGTATGAACTGATATAACACACAATAAAAATGAATAAACCTCTGAATGCATGCTCATCGAAAAAAATAAATAAATAAAATAAAGCATTTTGAAAAAGGACCCCATTTTAACAATCATTATCAGTTTCCTTTACTGTCGTTTACTTTCACTGTAATTGTGAACAAAATGGTTTAATTTATATTATTATTATAAAAGTCGTGTATGAGATTATAAATAGAGCTTTTAACATATTGCATTTGTATATCCTATAAATAATTAAGATTATATATGTGATATAAGTTAATAACCTTTAACTGCAAGCATTTTTTTGTGTGGGGGGATTGATTTAAATCGTAAATTGATTCTTTTGTGAAAAAAATTGGGAATTTTTAAAAAAAGTCTAGTCCTATGTTTATGCATCTTTATTTGCACTAATATTTAAGTTGTTGTTGTTGTTGTTTTTTCCGTCAACTGGTTATTTCAGCAGTCTTAGCACTTAGCACTTGGTGCACACCAGGGTTTGTTTAGCAGCATTCACAAATATTCAGAATCACACTAAAAGAGCAATTTTAATAGTTTGCTTTAATCAAACCAAACTTTTAGCATAATTGTGAGTAAAAAATCTAGCAATTCTGTCCAATAACCATCTTGCAATTGAGTTTCTTCTTCACGACTTAATATCATGAACATTTTGTAAGCTTTCTGAATTTATTTCTTACCTTTCTTAGTTAGATTTTATATTTTTTTCACAAAACTGCAAAATATAAACCCATAATTGCAGGTTTAACTTAAAATTCTAAGAAGAAAAGTCTGAATTGTGAGATGCAACTGAGAGCCATTGCTTATTACAAATTAATGTTTTAATTATTTATAACAAGGAATAATTAAATAATAAATTAAATAATAAATAATTACTTGCTATGTGCCCTTAAGTGTAATTGTGTTTACAATTAGTTTTTACTTATATATTTAGATTACATTATATGTGTATTTGTATTTATTGTATTTTCGTTTTAGAATTCTACTTTTTGTATTAATATTATATGTTAGGCACCTAGGGTCTGAGAGTAACACAATTTCGATTCTCTGTGTGTCCTGTACATGTGGTTGAATTGACAATAAAGCTGACATTTGACTTTTGACTTAAAAACTTAAAAAACATAGCAAAATGCAAATATTAAATTATTTTAAATTGTCAGCTAAAACATAACATAACATAACATAACATAACATAACATAACATAACATAACAAACATAACATAACATAACATAACATAACATAAAATAACAAAAAGCAATGTCATTTAATAACTAATAATATAAATAAGATGAATCAGATTGACAAAATATTAGAAGTACAGCACTGAAATGATATTTCATTTAAATTTAATCTGCTGCTTACTGACAGGATGTTCTTGGAGGAAATTTTTACATTTCATAAGCTTAAATGTTAAAACTCAAGACATGGTTACAGGTTTTCCACTGCTAAATGTAGTAATTTCTGTTCATGTAACAAAAAATGACTACATTCCCAAATCCACTTAAAGGCTGTATACTAAACAGCCCTAAACACTTATGGAGAAAATGACAGAAAAGTAATAAACACCCACACAATACCCATTTGATCACAGTCTGCCTTGATTATATGCTGTATACAGAATATATTATTATTCTGTATTTCCACCTGGGGGTTCTCATCCCGAGGCCCTCAGACTATGCAGTGCCACTGATGCGATCCAAGACCAGTGACGAGATGATCCTAAGGTTTTCTGGACCAGGCCGTATCCTGAGCAGCTGCTGTGGTGGTCATCGTGGAGTGAGAGCCTGAGACTGACCCCTGTGACGCTCCAAGGAGAGACGAGTCTTCGCTGAGGTCCAGCTTCATGCGCCTAGACTGCAGCTCTGCACAAGGCGTTTGGCCACAGGAGAAATGGTCGTGCCCAACTGAGCCTGGTTTCTCTCGAGGTTTTTTTAAATCTTCACTTTCGCCAATTGGTGAAGTTTTTACTCGCCGCTGTCGCCACTGGCTTGCATGGTTCGGGATCTGTAGAGCTGCGCATCGATGGATTTGCTCTTCAGTGTTTGGACTCTCAGTAGTGATTATTAACCCACACTGAACTGAGCTAAACTGAACTGAACTTAATCGCTGAAAACTGAACTGACACTGTTTCAATTCACTATAATCTTCCATGTGAAGCTGCTTTGACACAATCTACATTGTATAAGCGCTATACAAATAAAGATGAATTGAATTGAATTGAATTGAATATGCATTTAGTTTTAATATAAAACCTGCCGAAAGCCATTAGAGATCTACATGCGTAAGCTGTAGCTAACTTGGCTGGTGCGTCCAATCTTTATTTTAAAACTATGATGTTTGAATTTCATTTAAAGCCATGCAGAACCAATACATTCAAATCAAATCACTTTTATTGTCACATCATCAGCAGCAGCACATTTATATACATTGTAAATTTGGGCTGGGCGATATGGCAAAAATGCAATCTCGATAATTATTTTCCATATTAAACGATTAAGGATATATATTTCGAAATAAGTTGTTCATTAAATAGCATGACATATTTCCGATAAATTTTCAGTGGTCGAATATTCGGTACACCTCTAATATTAACACACTTTAGATTCTCATTGTTGCACATTTCTGCTGTGTGACTGGCTCTTAGATTAATATAGAGTAAAAAGTCCAGAGCTTATTGTTGTTATTGACATAAATTTTATTGTGATTCGATATAATATCGTTTATCGGTCCAGCCCTATTGTACATATATACTTACAATTATGTAGTCAAAATTAAAACTAATGCAAAATCTAAAAGAATTATTTTTTTAATAAATCACTTAAAAAGGACAAATTTAAATTAAATTTTTCCTAATTAAGATGTTTTAATTAAAAGTGTACCATTAGAACATAAATATGTTACTCAAATCTATTACTTCTACTAGAACATGAACAACAGCTTCATTATGGCTTTAGGAACAGCCGTTTTTATCTTCATCTGATGACAACGAAGAACAACTACTATATAGTATCTACTGTACATGTATGATATAATTTATTTATATTTATAAAACAACAGTCATGTTAGACCAGAGGTGGGCAAACTACGGCCCGCGGGCCATATGCGGCCCGCTGAACACTTTCATCCGGCCCGCGAGGGAGTTTTTTAAATGCTGCTTCTAAGTAACGGTTTGGTTTCAGAATTAGTAAATGAATGATGCAATACAAGTGAACGCCTTTTGATGGCAGTATTGCACGCGGTACAGTTATGAGATGAAATGAGATTGTTGTGAATTTGACTCAAATTATATAATAATCGCTGTGTGTGTTCATTTTTGCCATAGAATATATTTTCCATGCATACATCCACTTAAAGTTATTTTATCAAAGATTTGTGGTTTCATCAAGTTTTATGATGATTGATCTGTATATTCTAAAAGCAGTGCAAATTAGATTATTATACATTTGACTGAATAGTAAACTTTAAGAATTATTTTTAATTTGTTAATATAAGACTTTTCTATTAGACAATACCCTTTCTATTCTCCTCTGTAAAAATTATTACATTATTATTATTATATTTTATAAGAGAATATTTTATTGTTTTATGATGATGATGATAAGTAAATATAAATAGCAGTGCAAATTAAATTGACTTGTAAATTTGACTCAATAATAACTATTAAAAAATCTGTTTTGTGTTAATTTGGCATGTTTCTGTCCGATATTACATGTTCGATGTATACTGCCACTATAAATAAAAGTTATTTTTTGAAGGATTTGACATGTGGCCCTTCACTTGGTTTGCAAAACTTGATGTGGCCCTCGGGTCTAAAAAGTTTGCCCACCACTGTGTTAGACTATTAGTATTCAAGCTTCAAATGCCATCAACATCCTCAAAACGACACTAACTAATGCTGTGTGCCAAATAAGAACACAGTACACTGTGCACCGGTACTCAACTGTCTAGTGTATGAATTTTATAGGGCTATTTAACCATCCACTGTCAGAGTCATAAGCTAAGCTTGCAAGAGTTGAGAGCATGAAGTGTCCAACATTCCACACATTGTTTTTTTTCACCTAAATAAGTACATCTATGTATTTGAAGCACACTTCTTGTTGTAATTTCCAGTGTGAACACACCACTCACACTATTGACACAACAAAATGGCCTAAAATGGTGTGCTAATTCAGACGCATCGTAAATCTCTGGCAGAAAAACGACAAAAAGCCACATCTGCTTGAATCCCAAACACGCTCACAGAGGAACAACAGAAAATCCAATACTGTGCAAACAGACCCAGGCAATTAGAGTCCAGAAAGAAGCAGTCTACAGACAATAATAAACCAGTCATTATACCGCCACTGAGCTTTTCACTGCCAAACCAAACAAGCACTTCCAAAAAAGCATTCAAGCGAAGACCTGGCTTCTTACCTCAAGAGCTTCCAACGTTATAAATCCCGCAATTGAGAATCCATCAATGATGTCCTCTTCAGCAGATGAAGACTCCTTCCTCTTCCTCCTCGGAGGCCTAGGTCGTGAGGAAGAGGAGGGGTTGGTGCTGCCGTCTTCCTTCTCAGAATCCGAGGAGAAGCGAAGCACGGAGCCCCGGACATGGTTATTCCTGATCCCGTTAGATATGCGCTCCCGGTTGCGCACCGACCGAGACTTGCGCTTTTTCCGGATCCCGCTGCACCGCGGGCCATCCATTTCACCAGATGACACACTTGACCGAACACTTTCTAGAAGGTGGCTCTCTGAGATGAATCCAACAAACACCTGCAATGGAAAGCTCAACGACTGTGCTCCAGCAAGAGATGCGCAATTATCCAAATTCCCAAATCGGCTGTTATGTGACTTTGCTTGAAGTGCGATACCCACATGAGAATCCAGAAGGATAAATGCATATATCCACAAGCAGAGAAATCCAAAGTTGAATCCTGACAAATTGGAAAGTATCCAATCTTCCAAATTCAACCCACGTTTTAGCGGAAACAAACTGGCAGATCACTTGAAGTGTCTTCCAATGGAGCTGTAACAGGTCTCCACATGACTGTCCTCACGGACCCAACACTCTGTTTAAGTGCAGTCTGACACCTTCCCATCCTACAAGTCAAAGGGAGAGATAGAGAACAGACGTTTGAAATGTTCTTTGTAAGAGCTTACTCAGAATCACCACCCTTAGCTAGACATAGAAATACATAATGCAGGAATATGAATAAAGTGACTGAATAAAAGAGATCATCTGAAGATGTCTTTTGCTTTTGATCTAATTCCACACTGTCTCAATGTTCCCGGTTTCTTCAAAGAAAACAAAATCTATTGTAGGAAATTATTCAGAATGTGTTCTTGCACGTTAAATACATCATATAATGAGCCATTTACAGAGCCACGTCTAGATCTCCAGTATTATATATTCACAAGCTTATATTTCTCCTCCTGCACACTGTCATTATTCTGAGACCGCTATAACCGGAGACAGGCAGAGAAAAATTATTCATTTTTCTTAACAGAGATGTAGATCAAGAGGAAAAAAAAGTCATTTTCTCACAGCAAATTTTAGTTCAGCTGATTACACTGACAGAACATTTATGGCTGATTTTTCCAGTCATCTCCTCTATACAGTTGCACACAAACCACCAACAACCAGAAACAATCATTCAGCACTCTACTGATAATCTCTACTTAAGGTTCCTCAGTTTATTCCTCAATGTCACCGAAGTGTAGATAAAACTCTGAAAACATTCACTACAACTAACTGAATCTGACTCAATGTCTTGTTTTGAGATTTTGCAGCACAGGTTCTTCTCAGATTATCTGAATGACAATAACAAACCAAGGCCACACATTGTCTGAAATTATTCTTGCTAGACATTCATTTTAAAATAAAAAAGGCTTTGCTTAAAGCAATAGATAATCATATGTCATTAATAAGAAGTGTTTAAAAGAGTAATTTTTTGTTCTGTGAATAAAATTTAAGAATGTAACCTGAAAATCTATAATTGCTACATTATAACATTATGGCAATCTGTTTTCAAATTTACTCAGAGCATGAACACCTTCAGTAAGTCTACAACAGCTACGCAATGACATCATAATCTGCTCTCTACTGGCAGAACATTCAGTATGCATATACTGTACATTATGACATCATAATCATCTATCAATGTCGCTAAATCACCTGCTACATTGACATCGTAATTAAGGTTACACATTATGGTAATGACTATCAGTCAAAAAAATGTATACTTTTTCCCACATGAACACTACAGCTACAACGACAACAATATTCCACATCAATATAGTCAATATAACATCATATAATAACCTTAGCTTTTCTGATTTAAATGCAATAATGTGCACCGTCTGCAAATCTGCTTTAACACTATAATTATTTTGAAATGCGCTATTCAAATAAACTTGAATTGAATCAACTTAACCAAATAAGCATCAGCAACATTCTGACATCATAAACAAGCATCAACTTAAACATCATCATATGACATGAACACCTACGTCATATTACAACCAAAAAAGTCAACTTTACCAGATAATAATAGCTGTAATTATGACATAATGATAATTAAGCATCGACATAAACTTTACAAGATGACATGAGCAACCACAGCAGCTACATTATGACATCACACTCATCCATTAACTTAAACATCTTTAAATAACATAAACACCTAAATTATATTCCAACTAACCAAAAAATAAACTTGAATAGATAATAACAAACAATAAGCATCAACATAAACTTCAAAAGATGACAACCACAGCAATTACATTATGACATCATAAACATCCATTACTTAAACATCATCAAATGACATAAACACCTAAATAATATCACAACTAACCAAAAAATAAACTTGAATAGATAATAACAACTGTAATCATGACATAATACGCATCAACATAAACTTCACAAGATGACAACCACAGCAGCTACACTATGACATCATAAACATCTATTAACTTAAACCATCAAATGACAAACACCAAAATAATATCATAATTAACCAAAAATAATAATAAACTTGAATAGATGATAACAACTGTAATCATGACATAATACGCATCAACATAAACTTCACAAGATGACAACCACAGCAGCTACACTATGACATCATAGACACCCATCAACTTAAACTTCACCATCCACCAACCTCCATCTAACCACTCAACATCAGCAATGCAATTTGACTTTTTTCCAAAAGCGAATTCCAGTAACGTTTATACCAAAAGCACTGACTAATAATCCAGGTAAGCTATAATTACAAAGCCATTCCCAACCACATATCCCTTTTTAACCTGATGATGCCCTGTGCTGGCACTCCTGTCACACACACACTCACTCGTGCACGCGCGCGCACACACATACACACACACCTCAAATATATAAATGGTTTTAATATATTTACACTCCCTGCCAGCCCTCCCTTCACTCTCGCTACCTTCCATGAGTCCTTTTTGTCTCTCTCTCTCTCTCTCTCCGTCAGTAAATCTCACGCACCGTGGCCGGTCCAGCCCACAGCAGCAGCAGCGCCTGGCAGTGCCTCCTTCAGCTCTAGATCCACCAAAACACAAAGCCTGCCTTCTCTCCTGCAGGACAAAAGCAACACATGCAAAGCCTGGCGAGTGGAGGAGGGTCGTCCGAACGAGTCTTCGGCATTCGGAAAGCGCGCTGCTCTTGAACGGAAAACAAAAGATAAATTTTTCCACAAACAAATAAATCCTGCAAGAAAGCGACGCTGCTCCTCTCCGCGAGTCCGTGCTTCAGGATCCCGGAGCGAGCGGGGACCGAGCGCATTGATACAGCACTGCCGCAGTGCCGCTTTACAGGAATCCGCTTCCTCAGCGCATATAGTGCTGCGCTTTTCATATACTGAGGACTCGGTTTAAACGTATGAGATCACCTATTTCACTAGACACTCTTAATTGTCTCGAACACACCATCTTTTTCTATTACTTAGCCATCCACGCTGATTATCAAAATAATGAAAGTCAATGTATTCTGCATGGCACTGATTGCTTGATTGATGCCTTAGATGAGGGTGCGAATTAGGTTTGACTCTGGGTATTTAAAAGGTTTAAACGCCTAAGTCTGACATTTTAAGATAAGTATTAGTGCTACCATAGCATAAAGCATATTCGCATGGAAAAAGATCATTAAAAATGTTAGAACACCACAGAAGTTGAATTACAAGTGAGTGACCATGAGTAGCCTAATTTCGTTTACCTTCGTTAGCTTAAAACTGTATACAGTACGTCGATTTTAAGACATTAACTCATTCATTATTTATTCCACAAAATTATAAACAATATTAATTAGTAGGCTAATTAGTGAACTTAGAAGTTAGATTATAAATTATTCAAAGTGTATTTTCACATGTTGACATGAAGTACTAACCAATGCAATGTGTTCTTTTCTTTCCATGATCAAACATCAAAGCATTCTCAGACTATCAATCAAAAATAGTATATCTTATTTTCTGTATTGTCATTTGTGGCCTATTTTGTTGGTTTCAAACTGTTAAGCCAGTTTGCCTGTGATAGCGATCCTTAGATTTTTGAGTGTTAGGTAAGATTGTGGCTCCAAAATGATTTAGTCTATAACATTAGATTAGATTAGAAATTACATATAAATGTATTAGAATGTATGTAATTATGAACCAGAAATAAAATTCTATAACATTTTAAGGTTAGATACTAAGTCTGGGCCAAAAAAAAGAGAAAAAATATACATTTAGTCTTAGTTCTTTTAATATCCACACTGCCATTTTTAAGACTGTAACTTAATTTATTAATTAACGTTTTTGTTTTTATGCTGTAATACTGTGTGATAGAACCTAGCAAACATCAAAAACAATGCTGTGTGGTGGACTAAACAAACTCATTGTATGTGCATACAGTACATGTGATGTTTTTTTGTTTTTTTTTATCAGTAAAGAACTTATAAAGAGCATTGCAAATATGTAAATGAGCCAAAACAGCAGAATTTTTAGTCACACACACACACACACACACACACACACACAAACACACGCATCATGACAATTATGATAATCACAAGTGTGCTTGAGTATTCTGACTTTTTTTTGGCTGCATCTTATGACGTTGTGTCCTGTTTAGGTTTATTTGTTTGTTTATCATATTTCATTTGGAAGATTATCTGGTGCACACCAAAGTTTGGCAGCATTCACACTTATTCAAATGAACAGCACTAAAAGAGCAATAATGTAAGAGTAGGTTTTGATCAAACCACACCTGCCAAGTGTGAACATCAACACAGAGTACATAGTCAGACTAGCTCAGATTCTTTATGCTATAAATCTCTAAAAAAAAAAAAAAGGCCTGCAATAGACCACCTGTCTTTTGAGTTGAATTTTGACAGTTAAACCATTGCATATTGTATTGCACTTTATCGATTCATTAGGAGTTAATGCTTAAAACTTTCAGCAAGGAACATCTACTAAATTCCCAAAGAACATTTGCTTCCAGCCATATAAAACGCTAACATGACAAAAATTCAATAGGCTTTGCAAAATGAATCACTGCAAAGCCAAACCAAGTCCAAGTTAAAAAAAATAATAAGATGGCATAGCGAGAAATCTATTTGTAATATATAAAGCCCATTGTCCCTTTAGGTCCTTCCATCTGTCCAAACCACACTGTGTTGATTCAGGCCTTTATCAGCATCCATGAATCAGTGAAAACAATCCTGAAATTTACAACGTCTGAACTCACTGGCTGCTAATCAGACTTTGTAATTGCGCAAGCTATTAAATCTTCATTTGGCATCGCATGGGTTTCCAAGCAGAATACTGATCCAGCAGCATAAGTTTCTTTTCAACCATGGCATCTGATCAATGCACAGTGCATTTCAGAGTGTTTTATCATACTATGAAATACATAAAACAAGCAACCGCATAATCAAACACTTGTTCCCCTTTAACATTTTCATTTTGTGGATTTACTACAACTGTACTGGCCTCAGGCTGGGCATGACTTTCTACGCCACTAACACTACGCAGCTATTTGGCAATTAGCAAGTGCTATTAGGCAAAATGTGCAATCAATTAAGCCTTCAAACACATCACAACACATTTACGCTTACACGGTTTAAATAAGTCCGATTTTGATTCTCACTTCTGTATACTATTGTTATGTAACATGAACAGGTTTTCTCTTTAGGCCAACCCATGGGTGACCTAACGCACCCCTGCTATCAAACCGCACTGAAACCAGAGCTCAACCTTACTAATTCAAAATGTTTGTGTGGTCAAGAGACAAAGCAGAAGCACTAGTGCTAGACAGAGAAAAATGCTCTCAGTGTATGATATACCAAAATAGTTGGTATAAAAATAAGTCTTGATATCTGATGTAATATTTTTTTAAGAAACAAACAATATGAAATTCTCTGTCTAGAATGAGGTATTCTATGGGAGCCTGTTTTCACTATGGGATACAAAAGGTAATTGATTTTTTTCTACAACTCTTGCTTTTTCCCCCATTCAGTCTTTCTCTCATAGATATATATATATATATACACACACACACACACACACACACACACACACACACACACACACACACACACGCACAAACACACACACTACCTGACAAAAGTCTTCTCGTCAATCCCAGCTGTAAGAGCAACAAATAATAACTTGACTTCTAGTTGATCATTTGGAAAAGGGGCAGAAGGTAAATTTTTCTGATGAATCATCTGTTGAACTGCATCCCAATCATCACAAATACGGCAGAAGACCTATTGGAACCCGCATGGAACCAAGATTCTCACAGAAATCAGTAAAGTTAGGTAAAGGAAAAATCATGGTTTGGGATTACATTCAGTATGGGGGCGGGCAAGAGATCTGCAGAGTGGATGGCAGCATCAACAACCTGAGGTATTAAGACATTTGTGCTGCCCATTACATTACAAACCACAGGAGAGGGCAAATTTTTCAGCAGGATAGCGCTACTTCTAATACTTCAGCCTCCACATCAAAGTTCTTGAAAGCAAAGTAGGTCAAGGTGCTCCAGGATTGGCCAGCCAGTCACCAGACATGAACATTATTGAGCATGTCTGAGGTAAGATGAAGAAGAAGGCATTGAAGATAAATTCAAAAATCTTGATGAACTCTGGGAGTCCTGCACGAACGTTTTCTTTGCCATTCCCGATGACTTTATTAATAAGTGATTTGAGACATCGCAAAGATGTATGGATGCAGTCGCCCAAGCTCATGGGAGTCATACACAATATTAATTATTTTTCCACTGCACCATGACTTTATATTCTATACTGTACATAATTTCTGTCAAGGGCCATAACTTTTGTCAAAGCAAAGTCAGACCTTACTGTCCTAATTAAATAATTAAAAATCAAGGCATGATCCTATTTTATTTTGGTAAAATAAGCGTAATCTAGAGGCTTTTGCCTTTCATATAAGCCTCGTCGGATACCAAATGATCAACAAGAAATCAAGTTATTATTTGTTGTTTCTAAAACTTGGATAGGCAACCAGACTTTTGTCAGGTAGTGTGTGTATATATATATTATATTTATTTATTATATTTTTTCTTCATTTTATATCATGCAGTATATACAGTATGTGTTGCATGACAAAGTGAAGATTGCAAATCATAAACTCTAAAACATTGAGGGGGGAAAGTTATTGTAGTAAACTCTTATTAAAAACTGATGTGTTTATGCAGTTTTGAGATACAAACAGAGAATTATAATATTGAAACTAATTATTACAAGAGATAAACTAAACACTACATTCACATTTGAAGAAAAAAAACTCTAAATTCTGACTTGTTTGTGCAATTCTGACAAAATGAGAATTGTGAGATTTACAGTAAATGAAATCTTGTTTTTTCTTTTCTTCTAATTTCTTAAAAACTGTAAGATCTAAATATAGAATTTTAACAAACACAATTCCAAGAGAAAAAACTATTTCTACACATAAACTCAAATTCTAGCTCAATTCTGAGATAAAAACATGAAACTAACAGACCACTTCGAAAAGTCAATTTTTTTTAACAAATTTAGAATTATATATAATTATATACAGTACAGTGCTCAGGACAATTGAGTACACCCCATTTTATAAATGAATATTTTTATCAATTTCTCAGTGATGTAGGCAATGCAATGATTGTTTAATGATTTATTAAACAGATATATTAATTAAAATAATATTTTAGTCACCAAACATATTTAGAAATTGAAAAATAATACATTTACATTCAAGCAAGATATTGCCAAAAAAATTACATCCTACAAAATTTCAACTAAATTTTCAGGATTTTTTTTTTTTTTTGCTTTTCTAGATTTTTCCTTTTTTTTTAATTTGTATTTAATATTTTTCTCTAACATAAATTTGGGTGTACTAGTTTTTGACCGTTATTGCAAGTTATTTTGTTAGATAAGCTCCAGATAACTTCAATACTGACTAATCTAATGTATATGCACAAATATAATATTGCAGAGCTTCCTATTAAAAATATGAATTTAAAAGACAGATTTGTGAGGGCTGTACTTATATATGCTGAGCACTGTATAAAGTTTTTCATTCTAATTTCTCTATTTTTTTCTTATTGTGACTTTTTCATATGTGAATTTATGCTCTTACAATTCTGACTTTTCTTCTTGCTCATTCTGTTCACACTTAGCAATTTTGTCTTTATACATAATCTTACAATTCTGTGTTGTTTTTGTTTTTTGTTAATATATTACTTAAAACTGTAAGAACATGAATCCAAATTGATAGCTCATGGACTTTCTGAATTGTAAAATACTACATAAACTCACGAGGCAAAAAGCCAAAAATACTACTTCAATTTTTTACACCATGGCTGAAACAAGCTTCTCCATTATTGTGCTCAGCATGACTGATATCACCCATTTGATGTATATAATCCATCTCACACTTGCTCCCTTCATGCATCCTGATAGAAAACACACAACCATTCATTCGCACCACATTCATGCCTCATTAAAAAGAGCACAATGCAATGCTTTAAGCAAGTATGACTCTGCAACACTTTCCACCGTGTAAACTGTCAAGCATCTAGATATGGATTTTCTACCAGAGCTCCTGCAGTTCAGGGAATTTATTCAGCTAATACACCGTGTTATAGAAACTGGAAAGCTACAATGCTGGGCATTTAATGTATAGATCTATGACACTACGCTGTCTGTGATTAATATACCAATACACTCAAGCATAATAATGGGAATGTATCGAGTAAATAAGTGCATGAGAAGAAAAACAACAACAACATTACTAGTTAAAATAGATGCCTTTTGAATCTCTTTAAAACTGATTTTTAAGTAAAGAAACTACAAGTGATACCTAATATTTATTAACATACTTCCCTAGTTGATTGATTACATTCAGAATTACATTACAAGTTTTCTAAAATGACATGTTTCAATATGCAAATGATGCATTGTTTCATTAAATACGCACATATGCAAAAATTCTCTCTTTCTTTCTTTTATTGACATTAGAATAAAAGCTTTTGCGAGTCTTTTTTTCACTTGATAATTCATATTATATTATATTATATTATATTATATTATATTATATTATATTATATTATATTATATTATATTATATTATATTATATTATATTATAAAGACAGTCAGACAGTTACAGCTCATCCAGAATGCTGCGGCCAGGATTCTGACCAGAACCAGGAAATCAGAGCACATCACACCTGTCCTTAGGTCTTTACACTGGCTCCCAGTTATATTCAGAATAGATTTTAAAGTATTATTACTTGTCTATAAATCACTAAATGAGCTAGGACCTCCATACATTACAGATATGCTCACTGAATACTGATCACTCAGATCTCTAGGATCATATAAACTAGAAATTCCAAGAGTTCAGCCAAAGCAGGGTGAATCAGCTTTCAGCTACTACGCCCCTCGTTGCTGGAATCAGCTTCTAGAAATGATCAGATGTGCTCCAACATTAGGCACATTTAAATCAAGACTAAAAACACATCTGTTTAGCTGTGCCTTTACTGAATGAGCACTGTGCTACGTCCGACAGATCGCACTATTATGTTTTTCTCTTCTTTTTCATTCTTTTATAACCTGTTTTAACACATTTTTATCTGTTTTTATCTGTTTTTTAATCGTTTTTATTATTTGTTTTTATTTTTCTTATACTTGTCTCTTTTATTCCTGTTTATGTAAAGCACTTTGAATTGCCACTGTGTATGAAATGTTATTATATTATTATATTATATTATATTATATCCCACACTAAAATCTTCAGTATACATAAATAAAACAAAAAATATAACATAGATCTAAACCAGAGATTGCCAAACTAGAGACTGGGGGCCAAAGTTGGCCTATGGTGATCTTGATTTGGCCCGCCAACCAATGGACAAATGATGGGGAAGGTTGGGGCAAATCCCTTAAGATTCCCCAGATCATCATTTCTAATTTTACATAACTTTTGTTTGTTTGTTTGTTTAATTGCTGAGCTACAAAAAAGCAACACTGAAATTAAATGTTTTAATTTAATGTGAATTAATCAGATGTTTTAAAGGGTCATAAAACCCTAAAACACATTTTTTTAGATGTTGACAGATATATATGTGGCTAAAGACACTATTAGAACACATATATTTCACTATCGAGTAAAAAATGTATTGTTAAACATTGATGTATTGAAAACATTGAACTCCATTGTGTTATAAATGAGATGGTTTATGGTTTTATTGTTAAAAGTACATTACAAAATGTAATATATTTATATATATATATAATTATTGATACGATTAAAGTATTTTTTTCTACACTGTAAAACCCAACAGTCAACTTTATCAAATGAAATGAGTGTAGTTAACTCAAAATGTACTGAAAGTTAATTCTACTAATTTGA
Organism: Danio kyathit; assembly: GCA_903798195.1. Classification (NCBI taxonomy): domain Eukaryota; kingdom Metazoa; phylum Chordata; class Actinopteri; order Cypriniformes; family Danionidae; genus Danio; species Danio kyathit. Next base: position 32,189,548 of record LR812528.1, read on the forward strand.
AAAGAGTTTTGAACTCAGTGTTGAATGAGTTAATTAAATACCTCATTACTTCAACATAAATGGAGTAAGTTCACAGAACTCATATAGATTAGTTTTTTTAAACTCGAATGGTTTGTATCAATCAGTTTCCTCAAACAGTTTTGAGTTGCCTTAACTTATTGGGTTTTACAGTACTCGGTTGGTTTAAGTTCTCTTCATTTATTGGGTTTTGATGTGCTCAAATTGCTTTGTTTACTTAAATGGATTAAGTTCATATTACTCATTAGGATTAGATTTTGAACCTAAATAGTTTGTTGCAATCGGTTTCCTCAAATGGTTTGGGTTGCCTTAACTTATTGGGTTTTACAGTGTGTGTATTTTTTAATATTATTAAATTAGGAAGTTACCATGACAACTTTAATGTAATACTGTTTGGTATATTTAGCTTCGGCTCACCATGCTCATTCAAGTTTGGATTTTGGCCCTTCATAAGAAAAAGTTTGGGTCCACCTGATCTAAACACAGAACTGAAAAACTAAGCAAAAATTAGTTAAGGGCATAAATTGATAAAGTGAGACAAAAGCAACCCTTAAAAGTACATTTTTCATGTTTCCTTTACATTGACTGAAAAAACAAACATTGTGGAAAGCTAAAAAGCCCAAAATCTCCAAAACTGACAGGCACATGAAAAAACAGAACATTTAACGCAACTATTGTCTCAAACCATAACACGCACTACTTAATTCATTTTCACGCAATCAGGCCAATATTGTACTCGCCCCATCATTAACCAAATGCCTCATTTGCACTTTCATTAGCTATAAAGATTTTTCATTCTTTCTGGCACTCGATTGAGAGTCACTGTAACGATTTGCATGCTGTGTATCCATAGTGTTTTTATCGATGTTGTCTAAAATAACAGAGTGAGCTCTTCTATCTGCTCCCCAGGAGAGCAGGGATGAAACAGCTGTCTGCTTGACACCAGATGGGCGGGACTGATTTTGTCATCTCGTTTGTGGGCTTTTAATTACTCAGTAAAACACTTTAAATAGGCTGGTGGAAAAAAAGCTGATGATGAAAGAGAACAAACTCTTCTGTTCTTTTGTCGTGGTTGAATGTCACTAATGATCATTTTATACATCGTTTTTTTGTTCAGTTATTAAGAAAATATATGACTGTCAGTCAAAATAAAAACTGAACAAAGATTAAAAAATGCTGTACAACATAATTGTCACAATTACTTTTGTTTGTTTATAAATGTTTAAAAATAAGAAAAAAAATTTTTATTAAAAGAGAATTTAATTCATTCATTCATTTTCGTTCAGCATAGTCCCTTTATTTATCTGGGGTCGACACAGTGGAATGAACCACCAACTATTGCGGCATTTGTGTAACGCAGTGGATGGCTTTCCAGCCGCAACCCCGTACTGGGAAACACTTATACACTCTCATTCACACAAACACTCATACACTACAGCCAATTTAGTTCATTCAATTCACCTATAGCGCATTTCTTTGGACTGTAGGGGAAACCGGAGCACCCGTAGGAAACCCATGTGAACAAGGGAAGAACATGCAAACTCTACACAGAAATGCTAACTGACCCAGCCGAGAGTCAAACCAGCGACCTTCTTGCTGTGAAGTGACAGTGCTAACCAGGGCCGGATTATCCAATGGGCATTGAGCACTTGGGGCCCGTGCGAGAGGCTAAAAAAAAAAATTTCTGAGTGTTGTTTCGGCACATTCACGGTCTGACCAGCAGAGACAAAATAACTAGAGAGCGCCTCCCTACTCAGCCTCAGTGGCGCAGCTCGTAACGTGCCACCGTGCCACCTTAAAAAGAAAATATTAGGTAGTTTACTGTATGCTACTGTAGATATAAAGTTCCTAAATAAATGTAAGTTTATATTCTAAAAAAAAATAATAATAAATAAAAATAGGGCATCATGGTGGTGCAGTGGGTGGCACGATCGTCTCACAGCAAGAAGGTCGCTGGTTCGAGCCTCGGCTGGGTCAGTTGGCATTTCTGTGTGGAGTTTGCATGTTCTCCCCATTTTGGCGTGGGTTTCCTCCGGGTGCTCCAGTTTCCCCCACAAGTACAAAAACATGTGGTATAGGTGAATTGGGTAAGCTAAATTGTCTGTAGTGCATGTGTGTGAATGGGTGTATGGATATTTCCCAGTAATGGGTTGCAGCTGAAAGGGCATCCGCTGCGTAAAACATATGCTGGATAAGTTGGCAGTTCATTCCGCTGTGGCGACCCCAGATTAATAAAGGGACTGAGCCAAAAAGAAAATTAATGAATTCTAAAAAATTCTGGGTTGTATTAACCCAATACTGGGTTAAATAGGGACAAAACCAAAAGTTGTTGCAATTCAGTTTTAGTTATATATATATATATATATATATATATATATATATATATATATATACATATACAGTTAAAGTCAGAATTATTAGCCCCCTTTTGATTTTTGTTTTATTTTTTAATTATTTCCCAAATGATGTTTAACAGAGCAAGGACATTTTCACAGTATGTCTGATAATATTTTTTCTTCTGGAAAAAGTCTTATTTGTTTTATTTGGGCTAGAATAAAAGCAGTTTTAAATTTTTTAAAAGCCATTTTAGGGACAAAATTATTAGCCTCTTTAAGCTCTATTTTTTCTGATAGTCTACAGAACAAACCATCGTTATACAATAACTTGCCTAATTACCCTAACCTGCCTAGTTAACCTAATTAACCTAGTTAAGCCTTTAAATGTCACTTTAAGCTGTATAGAAGTGTCTTGAAAAATATCTAATAAAATATTATTTACTGTCATCATGGCAAAGATAAAATAAATCACTTATTAGAAATGAGTTATTAAAACTATTGTGTTTAGAAATGTGTTGAAAAAATCTTCTCTCTGTTGAACAGAAATTGGGGGGAAAAACAGCATTCAGGGGGGCTAATAATTCTGACTTCAAATGTGTATATATATATATATATATATATATATATATATATATATATATATATATATATATATATATATATATATATATATATATATATATATAAATACACACAACCTTGGGTTTGTCCATATCTGTGGTTAATGAAATGCAGACCTTTTCAGGGTGTACAAATATTAGTCTAATCAACACTTTTAACAATGTAATATATTTAACAAATATGAAGATTTGAGTTTATGGTGTTTTTTCTACTTTATGCTCCACACAAATGCATAAAATACATTTTACTTCACTTTTACTTTAAATATAATTAATGAAAAGTTTGTATGTTTCTGTATGTATTGTTTCATCAAGCAATATCAGGAACTTACAAATATAAACTATATAAAAACTATAATATAAACTTTAAAAATATAAAAATGCTGTGTTGTAACCCAGCATTGGGTCAAATATGTACAAACCAAGTGTCATTTAAATTTAATTAAAAAAAAAACAACAACATTGGATTTCACAATACTGTATTTAAACCAAAGTTGGGTTACAACAACCCAGCATTTTTTTAGAGTACAAGCTGTACATTCTAGACTATTTAATACTTCTTAAATACTACATGTGCAAGAACTACAAGAAACTCTACAATGACACAATATTAATATCATTTTAAATAGTAACATTTGTTTTGTTTTTAACACAAAATACTAATTCACTTTGATGATTTCCCAGAATATCTAGCCAAATGATCTACTCAGAAATAAAAGCAAATATCCTTTCACATATTCTGGCATTCCTAGATCTACTGTAAATCTAAAGTTTGGAAGATCACGTTTATGCACACATACTGTACTGTGTCAACATATGTTTATATATAGTGGCAATGTGCTTGCCGTTGGAAAACTTGTTTATTTTTAGCCCGTACTGCAGTCTGAGCTACTGCAGAGCAAGTTATTTCTTCTCCAAACTATATGGACAAAATGACTCCATGTTCACATTTTAGTGAAAAGTTTTGATATTTTTTGTAATTTTTTATTTAATACACACATTTAGGTTATATTAATTTTATTGCAGCTTTAATCGAGCAAAATACTGTTGATCAAAATAGGAAACGACCTTGCCAACTTAGGCCATAAAAAGCATTTCATTTTATTGAACAGATATATTTATTGTGAGTTTTTGATGTTTTTTTTTTTTTGTTAAGTTTCTATTTTTATACACAACACTGACCTCTGAATTATACACCACTCATTTCTATTTAAAGTAATACACATATTACAAAAACAACAGATTTCATATGTTCTGCTAATGTCCACAACAAAAGACACAAATCAAAAATAAAAACAAACTACTGAAGACAGCAACAAAACAACAAAATAGGATTACAGATTCATGCGACACCAATTTAAACAAGTACTTAGACATTTTTATTTCTCATAACATCTGTAGAGAAAAAGTACAACTAGTGGACAATGATTAACCTTCCTAATGTTCATTTTTCATGTATCGAGTGGCTCATATGTATATATATATATAAAGAACCAGAGCTGAAATAAAACTCAATACCAAAAATAAACCAAAATCACTATATATTAAAATGAAAAATGTCAGTCCTCTGAGGGAAAAAACTCAAGCAGCTTTAGCTACTGTAAATACAAAAATCCTTTCCTGCGGTTGTTCAACTCAGAATCTTCCAGACACCTATCAAACACACAGTCTGTACAGCCAAAGTCTCTCTAACGCAGAGAAAACCTGACACAGCAGACAATTAAACCTTCACCACCACCACACACACACACACAAAACAGCAGCATTCAAAAGTATTTTTCAAGAACCCAGCTCTCGTAAAAACCTTATTATGTCCAAAATGGAAACTTCTGTCATCATTCACTCACCCTCGTGTCGTTCAAACCCCAAACTAACCCTTTAAAAAGTGCCATTATGCTTTAAATGCCAGTCATTGCTCTGCGCTGACAGTCACATTGTAACTCATGGACCTCTGCCAGCATATTATTACCAACTTTAACAGCCATCTGTGTGTGTCTGACTCTGGGGATGAGCTTTTGATAACTCCCCTGTCATTCGCTGTCTTTTTCTCCACCGTGACAAATACGTGTCTATATGTACTGTGTATGGAGAAGGGTGGGGATAAAATCTATTGCTGTTGCAAAATTTCTTCTTTCAGTTTTCAAAAACAGTTTATAGTGAGCTGACAAATAACTGTTTACGTGGATCACATCAGCCGTGTGTTCGCTAAAGCGACATGTGGCACAAAGGTGCAAAAACTCCTAGTGTTTGTGTGAAATCAAACGCTCAGGTGAATGAAATGAGACTATAAGAGCACCTGCCTCATAAAAGCGTGTCAAACATCTTTGCTTATGTTATTTGTTGCAGTTATCATCAAAATGCCATGACAGATTATTCTTAGCACAGTTTACAGTTTACATCACTTTGTCACGATTGATCAAAACTGGATGACTGCCTGGGTATTGCTATGAGTTTTAAAGTCTTTTTGAAAAATCAAAAATGACAATATATTTCATATATAAAGGCTGTAGACAGACAGAAGAATAATGAATAGACATGTGGAAGTATGCGTAGACAGATGGACAGATTGAAGGGATAGATGGATGGACAGAAAGATGGGGGAGGAAAGAACAGAACGAGTAGATAAACAATTGAAATGTGCATATTGTACATAGAGCTGAATAGATGCATAGATGAATAAATAGAACAAATAAATGATTGGATGGATGGATGGATGGATGGATGGATGGATGGATGGATGGATGGAAGGAGGGACGACGGATGGATGGAAGGATGGAAAGAGACTGATACGATAATAGGATGGATGGATGGATGGATGGATGGATGGATGGATGGATGGATAGACGGATGGATGGATGGAAAAATAGACTGATAGAATAATATGATGAATGGATCGATGGAAAGATAGACAGATACAATAATAAGATGGATGGAAAGACAGACTGATACAATAATAGGATGGATGGATGATGGATGGATGGATGGATGGATGGATGGATGGATGGATGGATGGAAAAATAGACTGATAGAATAATATGATGAATGGATCGATGGAAAGATAGACAGATACAATAATAAGATGGATGGATGGATGGATGGAAAGACAGACTGATACAATAATAGGATGGATGGATGGATGGATGGATGGATGGATGGATGGATGGATGGATGGATGGATGGATGGATGGAAAGATAGACTGATACAATAATAGGATCGATGGAAAGATAGACTGTTACAATAATAGGATGGATGGATGGATGGATGGATGGATGGATGGATGGATGGATGGATGGATGGATGGATGGATGGAAAGACAGACTGATACAATAATAGGATGGAAGGATGGATGGGTGGAAAGATAGACTGATACAATAATATGATGGAAGGATGGATGGATGGATGGATGGATGGATGGAAAGATAGACTGATACAATAATATGATGGAAGGATGGATGGATGGACGGATGGATGGAAAGATAGACTGATAAAATAATATGATGAATGGATCGATGGAAAGATAGACTGATACAATAATAGGATGGATGGATGGATGGAAAGATGGATGGAAAGATGGATGGAAAGATAGACTGATACAATAATAGGATGGATGGATGGATAGATGGATGGATGAATGAATGGATGGATGGAAAGACAGACTGATACAATAATTGGATGGATGGATGGATGGATGGATGGATGGATGGATGGATGGATGGATGGATGGATGGATGGATGGATGGATGGATGGAAAGATAGACTGATACAATAATAGGATGGATGGATGGAAAGATAGACTGATACAATAATAGGATGGATGGATGGATGGATGGATGGATGGAAAGATAGAGTGTTACAATAATAGGATGGATGGATAGATGGATGGATGAATGGATGGATAGATGGAAAGACAAGACTGAACCAATAATAGGATGGATAGATGGATGGAAAGATAGACTGATACAATTATAGGATGGATGGATGGAAAGATAGACTGATACAATAATAGGATGGATGGATGGATGGATGGATGGATGGAAAGATAGACTGACACAATAATAAGATGGATGGATGGATGGATGGATGGATGGATGGATGGAAAGATGAAAATTGGATAAATAGATGAATAAATGAAAGGCTGATGTATTGATGGACAGAGACATGTGTAAATATGTGTGATGGATGGATGGATAGATCTTTAAATAGGTGGATGAACAATGAATAAATGACAAAGTGGATGGATGGATGGATGAATAGATGCATGAATGAACACATTAACTGGATGTAAGTCCAAACACAGTTGAATGGAAGAATAGATTGATAAATAGAACAAATATATAATTGAACAGATGGTTCAATAGATGGATAGATGAATGGATAAACCGGTGGATGGACAGGAAATAAAAAGATGAAAAATTGGATGAATGGATGGATGGATGGATAAATGGAAGGACGGTGTATGGATGAACAGAGAGATGTATGTAAGCATGTGTGATGGATGAATAGATCACATATGGAAATAACACAATGACAAAAGAATGATGGCGAATTAAACAACAACAACAACAACAACTTCATGCCAGACACTGCCTTGAAATAATCCTGGTGCTACATTTAACCCCAATATTCATCTGGCCATTTTAAATCAGCGAAGACCTTCAACATGTTTCCTCTCTAGGAATCCGTGCTGATGGCTGATCTATAAAACCTTTGTTTCATTCACAGCGAGTAAAAGACGAAAGGTTAAATAGGTAAAACAGCTTCTCAAAAAACAGAGTCAAGGCTGAACGTCCAACCGAGAGGCTGTCATTCAGCGAATCAACCCTGCTCCATTTCCTCCCGCTCCCTCTCATCAACACCACAATGCGCTTTCACTTCAAATGCCCAGCACAGGCTTTACCTCACCGGGTTTCAGTAGGAATAAATGGAAGGAGCGCTACTGGAAGAGTTGTTTTTCTTCCACCGTTTTATGGCAGGAAGTTCGCAACACTCTGCTTCCTGTCGTACATGCTGCCCCGGGCCTGCTGAATGTCCAATAACAGAAGGGCCATTAGCTCAAAGCATGTGTCGAGGGGTGTGCGAAGAACAGAGAACGCAGATGAGCCGCCCAAAACTATTATTCTTCCTTGGCACTGCGACATTCAGCCATCTGAATACACAATTTACAGAGAGATATGTAAATACTGCTTATTCTCTCAGCCCCCTTCTTGAAAGGGTACACACACACACACACACGCACCCGAAGCAGGCTAATTGTTCCTTTTAAGAGGCAAAATGAGAACAGTATCTCATTGTGCAGGCTAGAAGATGGAGAGAGAGAGAGAGAGAGAGAGAGAGAGAGAAAGAGAAAGAGAGAAATAGAGGGATCTCTCTGGAATAGGAGGCAGGGATATTTTCCAATTATTCAGCCTTTCTCTGCTCTCCCAGAGGGCAAGCTCTGGAGCGCGAGAGAGGCAAAGAGAAAGTCGCACTCGTTTATTAGTATTAGGGGCCTCTTCTGTTTTTCCTCCCAGGCCTGTGGTCCTGACACACACTGGCAGAACACACACATACACACTGAAAAAAAACGTGCAGGGTGGTAAAGGGGAATAGAAGGGCATTAGGGGGAATTAGGAAAGCCACACAGTTGCATTAGGCTGTAAACAGTATGTGGAGTCTTTAAGTCATGGTGAAAGGGAAGTTGTAATTATGTTTTCTTTTTTGATTTTGTCCAATAGGGATTGAATGGATGGATCATTGCTTTTTGTTATTGGCCATTCTCATGTGTGTGACAGGTTGTTATGTAAATAATCAGAAAAGAGACTCTTGCAATGTAAAGGCATAGTTATTTTCCTTAAAAATATCCCCTCATTTAACAATAGTGCAAAATAAAAGGAAAAACAATTGTTTAAGTAGCATTATATGAATTTAATTTCTGTTAGATAATAATGATAATAATTAATCCATTTTTAAAAGGTAAGATTTTTTTCCTGTATTACTTGGTTTGATATTTATAGTTTCAGGAAAAATTATAAGCTCTGCTGTGAATTATTAGATTTTTTCCCCCTAAATATTTCCCATGTGATGTTTAACATAGCAATACAATGTTCAGAGTATTTCCTATAATAATTTTTTCTTCTTCTGGAGAAAGTCTCATTTCTTTTAGTTCAGCTGGAATAAATCTAGTTTAGTTTAAGTTTTTGTTTAATAAATTTTGGCCCAGTTTCACAAACAGCGCTTAGATTAAGCCAGGACTAGGCCTTAGATAAATTAGGCTATTTAAACCACATTTATAAAATAGCCTTAGAAAAATATATTACTGGTGTGCACCTGGAGACAAAAAAATGACACTGACGTATTTTAAGACATCTCACTGCAAGTTATTTTTAGTTGAGACAGCTCAAGTAAGCAATTTAATCTTGACTAGCCTTAAACCTTGTTTATGAAACCGGGGGTTTAAGTATTATCATTTAAGTATTATTTTTTTTTTCGATTGGCTACGGAACAAACCACTGTTATCTAATAAATTGCCTAATTGGCAAATGGCAGTTTAAATGGCAGACTAAAGTATTACCTAAGTATCTAAGTATTATCTAAGTGTCACAGTCACCAAGTTGAGTGCCCACCAGACACACTAAATGGCACTCTACACATCACATCTGCCACTGAACCTGACTACATATTCCATAATGCACTTCAAACACACCAGTTCCAGTTCACCACTGATTACAATCACACAGCTGAATTTCATGAGGACTGATTACCAGGACACATCACCTTCAACACATCTTTGCTCAGTCTTGTGTTACTGTTAGTGTGCATTTCCCAGTGGTTTCCTGGTTCCTGGCTTTTGGTATTTATCTGTGTTTTGATTTTTGGACTGTTTTGTGATTTTTTTTAAGTGTTTGCTGCCTGCCCTGATCATTGCCTGCCTTTCTGGATTTCACTTTTTATGACCCTCATGTTACTGTTTGTTCTTGTTGACCCTGCCTGTCTGACCATCCCTTTACTTTATAAAGCCTGCATTTGGAACTCTATCTCCGTGTATGTATTCATAACACTAAGTACCTAACACTATTTTATATATATATATATATTTTTTTAAAGGTTTTGATTAAATTCTCATAATACAAATTAAAATCTGCCAACATCCTCACTCTCAAAGCTTCAGCACCCTTATTTGTGATCTGGCAACATGTGATCTGCTTATTACAATGTAACACACACACACACACACACACACACACACACACACACACACACACACACACACACACACACACACACACACACACACACACACATGTTTGTTTTTGTGAAAAGTGGGTACATTACATAGGCTTCCATTCATTTTCTACAGATCAAACCGTATATTATATTTCCCTCACCCCACCCTACCCCTAAACCCAACCATCACAGGAGACAGTGTACAGCTTTACTCCCTGAAAAAACTCATCCTGTGTGATTTAGAAGCTTTTTGAGAAGTGAGGACGTCACCAATGTCCTCATATTTCACCTGCTTTTTGTAATACCTGTGTCATACCCATGTCATTATACAGATTTGTGTCCTGATATGTCACAAAAACACGTACACACACACACACACACACACACACACACACACACACACACACACACACACACACACACACACACACACACACACACACACACACAGAGAGAACACATATGAGTCACCTTTAGATTAGCCAGCACATAAAGGTAGACAGAATACCATCAACATCCACAGTATGCTTTTACCATGCTTTCATCAATTCATCACATCATCCTTATTAGTTTTTTGTGCCTGCAGTAAAGCTTCACTCACCGGTGCCCCATAATCAGCATTTTTAAAAATGACAGGAATGCATGTGAATTAAATCCTTCGTACATGAAAGAAAAAAAAAGATATCTGTTAGAGAATGTTAAAAATGAATTATAATATGAATAGTGCTGGTAAATACAGAATGACATATAAGATATGTTATGACATTAAATGTATGCTCATCTCCTAAGTGTTGAGGATTTATGATTGATTGTTATGGTTGTAGTCATGTGACCGTATTGAGTGTGTCTGTATAGCTCTGCATGTTGGCATGCCTGTGCTGAAGGTTATTGCATTACCTCAATGACTCAAGTGGATTCTGGACAGAGATGAAGCCATACATCAAACCAGGGCTGCACGATATATTGTTTCAGCATCGATATCGCAATGGATAATGCACAATAGTCAGAATCTGCAATGTTGAATCAGGATTTTATATATATACACACACTGTAAAACCCAAAAAGTTAAGGTAACGCAAACCATTTGAGGAAATCGATTGCAACAAACCATTTAAGTTCAAAAACTAACCCGAATGAGTACTGTGAACCTAATCCATTTGAGTAAACGAAGCAATTTGAGCACAGTAAAACCCGATAAATGAAGAGAACTCAAACCAACTGAGTACTGTAAAACCCAATAAGTTAAGGCAACTCACACTATTTGAGGAAACCAACTACTACAAACCATTTGAGTTAAAAAAAACTAATCTATATGAGTACTTACTTACTCCATTTATGTTGAAGTAATGAGGTATTTAATTAACTCATTTAACACTGAGTTCAAAACTCTTTTCAAATGAGTAGAATTAACTTTCAGTACATTTTGAGTTAACTATATACAGTTGAAGTCAGAATTATTAGCCCCCCTGAATTATTAGCACCCCTGTTTATTTTTTTCCCCAATATCTGTTTAGCGGAGAGAAGATTTGCTCAACACATTTCTAATCATAATAGTTTTAATAACTCATCTCTAATAACTGATTTATTTTATCTTTGCCATGATGACAGTAAATAATATTTGACTAGATATTTTTCAAGACACTTCTATACAGCTTAAAGTGACATTTAAAGGCTTAACTAGGTTATTTAGGTTAACTAGGCAGGTTAGGGTAATTAGGCAAGTTATTATATAATGATGGTTTATTCTGTAAAAATGCTTGAAGGGGCTAATAATTTTGTCCTTAAAATGACTTTTTAAAAAATAATTTGGAAAATATTTAAAAAAAGAAATAAAAATTCTAATAATTCTGACTTCAACTGTATACAGTTGAATCAGAATTATTAACACCCCTTTGAATTTTTTTTTCTTTTTTTAAATATTTACCAAATGATGTTTAACAAAGAAAGGAAATTTTCACAGTATGCCAGATAATATTTTTTCTTCTGGAGAAAGTCTTATTTGTTTTATTTCAGCTAGAATAAAAGCAGTTTTGAATTTTTTAAAAACCATTTTAGGGTCAAAATTATTAGTCCCTTTAAGCTATATATTTTTTAATAGTCTACAGAACAAACCATCTTTATACAGTAACTTATACAGTAACAGTGCCTAATTAACCTAGTTAAGCCTTTAAATATCACTTTTGGCTGTATAGAAGTGTCTTGAAAAATATCTAGTCAAATATTATTTACTGTCATCATGGCAAAGATAAAATAAATCAGTTTTTAGAAATGAGTTATTAAAACTATTATGTTTAGCAGGGGGGATGAACAGTGGGGCTGTTCAACTGTATATAAAGAATTCAGAATTTTTTTTCTATGGGAATTTTTCTTCAGGCTCTTGGGTGTAGGTCCAGCATTTTCACTTTTATGGCAAATAATAAGTTCTTTTCATTGCCTTTATGGTGAAAAAAACTGACTAGAAACATATATGAGGCTGACAAAGTACAAAGAAAATTTTAAGAAAATTTTAGACGGCACTTTTTTCACAGTTTTTTTTTTTTTTACAAAATTCTGTAAACAAGTCTTTAAAACTGTACAATTATTTTTATTTTGAAAATAATTGTCATCTTTAAAATAAAATATCCAAGAGAGAAAAGAAAGAAACAATAAATTCAAGTGGTTTTAAAATTGTACATGTTTTTTGTCCAAAATTTTACCTAATTTTACATAACTTCATTACATATATAGCATCACCTACTGTATATGCTGTAAAACTGCAGGTCAACTATGTTTATATAAAATAACTTGATTGTAACTTTACCATAATTTGATTGTAATGCAGGGCGTCACGTTGGCGCAGTGGGTAGCACGATCGCCTCAGAGCAAGAAGGTCGCTGGTTCAAGCCTCAATTGGGTCAGTTGGCATTTCTGTGTGGAGTTTGAATGTTCTCCCCGTGCTGGCGTGGGTTTCCTCCGGGTGCTCCGGTTTCCACCACAGTCCAAAGACATGCAGTACAGGTGAATTGGGTAGGCTAAACTGTCCGTAGTGTATGTGTGTGAATGAGAGTGTATGGGTGTTTCCCAGTGATGGGTTGCAGCTGGAACGGCATCCGCTGTGTAAAACATATGCTGGATAAGTTGGTGGTTCATCCCGCTGTGGCGACCCCTGATTAATAAGGGAACTAAGCCAAAAAAAAAAAAATGAATGAATGATTGTAATGCATTAATGTGCACTTTTTGTAAAGCTGCTTAAAACAATAATTATTGTAAAAAGTGCTATACAAATAAACTTGAATTAAATTATTTGATTTATTGAATCAAATAATAATTTTTTTTCTAAATGAACAAAAATATTTCCTTTTGGAGCACAACAAAAAATCAATCAATCCATCACTCAATCAATCAGTCAATGTATCCATCTATGTGCAAATCAAAGCATATGGAGGACGACATGAAATATTTATGATATTTTCTCCGTTAAAGCAAGAACTGAATTTACTACACTGAAAGCCAATATTATCTAGCAGCAACCCATTTTATAAACATCACATTTCTCACTGAAATGAACCTGAACGTCTTCAACATATGTGCTGGCCAAAGATGTTAGTCAATTATTTGTTAGTTTTCTTGCATCTCACCGCAGAGAAGAAGAGGCTTTATTGTATCATACCTCATCTAAAAATAGAGAAGAAATGAAAAACACAGATAGCGAAAAAGCATAAACAAAGCACCTCATAGGGAAAAAGTGACATCCCAATACGAGCTTCATTTCATCAGGTAAATCATTTTCCAGAGAAAAAAAAGATGTGTGTCTCAGTCATCGGCTTGTCAGGCCTATTGTCCTTGAGCAATGATGTCTGTAGAACGAAAATAAAAAAATAAATCACAACGAATTGCACTGTCGCTCTGGATGAATTGAGTCGACAGAAATCACAGGTTTTCTCCACTAAACCTTTGACTGAGCTGCAGCTGTGAATTACTTTGATACATGTCATAAATCCACAAGTAGGATGGGGCTTTGCATCCGGAAAAAAAATGGTGAGAGAAGACGGGGCACATTTGAGCCGTAGCTTCCAGCTGAAAGTGCTCTCTATGTGTGCGTCGAGGAGGAGTTCAGGAAGAGTCAGAGAATTACAGGCTATCATGGCCAAGTGGGTGTCAAATTATCCTTTCAGCGCATTTACACCATCACATGTTCCTCTGTGTGAGAGAGAGAGAGAGGGAGAGAGAGAGAGAGAGAGAGAGAGAGAGAGAGAGAGAGAGAGAGAGTGTGTGTCTCTGTGTGTGTGTGCCCTCTAACCCAGCTGCATCTCCAGTGTAATGAGCTTCACAGAAGATGGAGAAGGAAATAAGAAATATCTCTGTGTGTGTCTATGTGTGTGTGACAGCAGAACATCAGCATGTCAAGAAGCAACAGTTATCAACATGTATTGTTATGGATGATTTATTAGTATTTTTATGTGCAAATAAAAAAAGTAAATAGTTAATAATAATAAAAGTTAAATATAATAAAAGTTAAGGCAACGCAGTGGCGCAGTAGGTAGTGCTGTTGCCTCACAGCAAGAACGTTGCTGGGTCGCAGGTTCGAACCTCAGCTGGGCTGGGTCAGTTGGCGTTTCTGTGTGGAGTTTGCATGTTCTCCCTGCGTTCGCGTGGGTTTCCTCCGGGTGCTCCGGTTTCCCCCACAGTCCAAAGACATGCAGTACAGGTGAATTGGGTAAGCTAAATTGTCCATAGTGTATGAGTGTGAATGTGTGTGTGGAAGTTTCCAGAGATGGGTTGCGGCTGGAAGGGCATCCGCTGTGTAAAATCGTGGTGAATAAGTTGGCGGTTCATTCCGCTGTGGCGACCCCGCAAGGGACAAAGCCGACAAGAAAATGAATAAATAATAAAAGTTAATAATTATAACAATGAAAAAGAATGATTTTTTTTAAATTATTGACTTTTTTATTTTTATTTAATTATTTATATTTTATTTTATTATATTATATATTATTCATTATTAATATTATATTTATATTATATATATATATGTATATACTATATAACTATTGTTTGTTTTTTAGCAACATTTATAAAATATTTATTCAAACCATTAAAAATATTCATATATCCCAACAACAAGAAAATGCATGCATATATTTTTCATTATATATATATATATATATATATATATATATATATATTTTTTTTTTTTTTTTTTATACAGCCAAAGGCCACTTTATTAGGTACACCCTACTAGTACCGTGTTTGACCCTCTTTTGCATTCAGAACTGCCTTAAACCATAAAGGTCATAAAGGGATGGACATGATCAGCAACAATACTCAGGTCGCTGTGGTGTTGACACAATCCTTAATTGGTACTAATGGGCCCAAAGTGTGCTTTCCATGCTTTCATGCTGATGATGCCAAATTCTGACCCTACCATCCAAATTTTGCAGCAGAAATCGAGACTCATCAGACCAGGCAACGTTTTTTCCAATCTTCTATTGTCCAATTTTGGTGAGCCTGTGCGAATTGTAGCCTCAGTTTCCTGTTTTTAGCTGACAGGAGTGGCACCCGGTGTGGTCTTCTGCTACTGTAGCCCATCCACCTCAAGGTTGGATATGTTGTGCATTCAGAGATGCTCTTCTGCATACCTCGGTGGTTATTTGATTTACTGTTGCCTTTCTATCAGCTTGAACCAGTCTGGTTATTCTCCTCTTACCTCTGGCATCAACAAGGCATTTGTGCCCACAGAACTGCCGCTCACTGGATATTTTGTCTTTTTCAGACGATTCTCTGTAAACATGGTTTACAGATGGTTGTGCATGAAAACCAACAACCATGCCATGTTCAAAGTCACCTAAATCACCTTTCTTCCCCATTTTGATGCTTGGTTTGAACTGCAGCAGATCATCTTGACCATGTTTACATGCCTAAATGCTGCCATGTGATTGGCTGATTAGAATTTGCGTTAAGGAGCCGTTGTACCTAATAAAGTGGCCGGTGAGTGTATATATTCCATGATCTTGCAGGGGCTATTTTCAATATTGGTGGCCTAAAATGATTGTTATTTGAAAATTAAAATGATTTTGTCATGGCTTTTCTCAAAACTTATGGCATTGTTTGCTTAAATTTTCATGTTTTGCTGAGAAAAGACAAAAAAATCTAGCAAATTAAATCTTTTATTTTTATTTTTAACAAGATCTGCTAAATCCTGAAAGGACTAAAATAATAATAACAATAATAATAACAACAACAACAACAACAACAACAATAATAATAATAATAATTTACTACCAAATTTCATCTTGTTAATTATCTTCATAGTCTACTTCAGTACACGCACTATAATAGACAATACTGCAAATGCTGTTTTGAAGCTAATAAAGCTGTGTATACGAACATCATATACTGTATGTGTCTATGTGAGTGTGAGAGAATCGTACTTATTTGTGACACATTAACGTCTCTGTGTTCACTGTTGGCTTTCCTTGCATCATGCGTCAGGTTCAGCATCTCCTCAAGTCCGGTCTAACTGTTACAGAGCAGGAGCTCGGCGCTGAAAAGATGAAGCCAATGAAGAACTTCCCAAGAACAAAGACACAGAATAATGTATGCAGGCTGAAACTCAAACTAAAAAATGCCAGTAAACAACACAACATAAAGGTACACCTACAACTGCATGATGACATCTGGACAATGAGGAGTGAAACTGAACTGTGTGTGTGTGTGTGAGAGTGTGTGTGAGTATTACCATATTTCTGATGTTCTGAGGCATTATGCTGACATCTGAAAACTGCATCTGAGGAAGGAAGAAATAAATAAAAGAAAGGCTGTGGATTAAAAGTTAGTTAAGTCAACAACTTACAAATGATTCGATCTGAGGGAATCTACATTTAACGACCCAGTGATTCAAAAGAGGCGACACGGTGGCTCAGTGGTTAGCACTGTGGCCTCACAGCAAGTAGGTCGCTGGTTCGAGACCCGGCTGGGTCAGTTGGCATTTCTGTGTGAAGTTTGCATGTTCTCGTGTGGGTTTCCTCCGGGTGATCTGGTTTCCCTCACAGTCCAAAGACATGCAGTATAGGTGAATTGAATCAACTAAATTGGCTGTAGTGTATGTGTGTGAATAAGTGTGTATGGATGTTTCCCAGTACTGGGTTGCAGCTGGAAGGGCATCCACTGTGTAAAACATTAGCTGGATAAGCGGACCCCTGATGAATAAAAGGACTAAGCTGAAGAAAATTAATAATTCAAATGATTTACTGGGAGTGAGTCTACAGTTAACAATCTATTAGTTCTAATGATCTGTTGAGAGTGTGTCTATAGTTCATGAATCACTGATTCAAATGATCTATTCAAAATGAATCTATAGCTAACAACTCATTAATTCAATTGATCCGGTTGGAGCGAGTCAATCTTTAACAATTCATTGATTCAAATGATCCATTCAGAGCAAGTCTACAGTTAGCAGATCACTCATTCAAATCATTCAAATGAATCTATACTGTATGAATGTGGACATATAGTAGTCTATAACATAATTGAACAGTTGAAATATCGATAATTATTATTACACTCTGCAACACGGTGGCTCAGTGGTTAGCACTGACGCCTCACAGCAAGAAGATTGCTGATTCAAGTCGCGGCTGGGTCAGTCGGCATTTCTGTGTGAAGTTTGCATGTTCTCCCCATGTTCGCGTGGGTTTCCTCCGGGTGCTCCGGTTTCCCCTACAGTCCAAAGAAATGTGCTATAGGTGAAATGGTCATAGTTTATGTGTGTGAATGAGTGTGTATGGATTTTTCCCAGTACTGGCTTGCAGCTGGAACGGTCAGTGTCCCACCAGTGACGATATAAAGTCATATCGCACCATTACAAGTGTGATATTGCATTTATATTACAGTTACAACAGCATAATCGTGTAAATAAAAAAGAAAATCAATCACAGAGACTCTTAAAACCCTTTTGTATGAGGAACTACTTTCTTCCGCCATACATTGACATCTGCAGCTGAAGTCAGAACAGCAGAAACCATTCCAGCTGGAAGGGCATCTGCTGTGTAAAACATATACTAGATACGTTGGCGGTTCATTCCGCTGTGGTGACCCCTGATGAATAAAGGGACTAAGCTGTTGGAAAATTAATGAATGAATTACTACACTTAAAAAGTTTTTTTGGGGACAACTAAATTGTTTTATGTTCAATCTACTTAAATTTGCCATACAATTAGGTTAACTTAATCAATTTGTGTTGGGACAACATGAAGGACTTGTCTGGAACCCAGCAATTTTTACAAGTTCTGGTATTTGCAAAATTAAAATGATTCATTAAAAATAAGTAGTTTAAACTTTAAATATCAAAAGACCTTAAACACTGTAAAAATGCTGGATTCCACACAATTCCTTCATGTTGTCTCAACACAAATTGATTAAGTTAACCTAATTGTTTTTGCAAATTTAAGCAGATTGAACATACACAATTAAATTGCCCCTAAAAAAACCTCAGAAATTGTGATGATTCAAAAAAGTAGTTTAAGCAAGCATTTTTGAGTGAAGATCGCTAATTTACAGGAGTTTTACATTTTATTAGAATATCTGTACAGTATATGTCAAGTGTTTGATTTGTGTACTTCATTCACCACTGCTTGTGTAACTAAAACAAATGAAAACATAAAACAGCAGGCACATGCTTTCACCATCAAACCTATGTATGTGCAAACATATGCAAAGATGTTATGCATGAAAAAAACATGCTTAGGAACTGTTCACCCAAAACTGAAAATTCTGTCATTATTTCATCAGCCTTTACTTGTTGCAAACCTGTTTAAAATTCTTTCTTCAGTTGAAAACAAATGATGATATTTTGAAATATTTTGGAAACTTGTAACCATTTACTTGTTTTTCAAATGGGTGTCAATGATTACTGGTTTCTAACATTCTTAAAAATATCTTCTTTTGTGTTCAGCAGAAAAAAAAGAAACGCATAAAGGTGAGTAAATAGTGGGAACAATTTCATTTTGGGGTAAACTATCCCTTTAAGTGTAATTTTTTAACTTGAGACTTAAAATAACCTTTACTTCAGTCACTCCATTTATATCTGCCAAATTTCTGTATGACCACATAATAATATAACTTTCATTTATTTTTATGGTATTAGCAACTGTAAAAATAGCATACTGTAAAAAATAAATAAATATGGTCAAAATAGCCAACAAGGCTGTTTAATTCATAGTAAGGTAATGAATTGAAAAACCAATCCAATTTTCATAATGGCTTCCAATGACCCTACAAAAGATTTGCACTCCTCTGTTATATAGCTTTATACTAAAGAGTTCAGCTTTTAATACTGACCTTACACAGCCATAAATGAATCATTTACAATGATGGCCTGACATAAGGGAGAGCAAACTATAAAGTTCAAAAGCTGAAACATATGGCCATCTAATATTTAATGTGTATTCATAAGATAAATGAAGCAGACTGTTAAAGCAGGACAGTGGCCTTTAAGGATAATGGAGAGATAGCGCTCGTATAATTTTTAAGGTTTTGCCATTTAAAATGAAACACGCTGCTAGTAGTGCACGGAAGATCAACTTTTTTCAAGAAAGTTTTAATAGGGTGATCATATTTTGTTTTATGTAAAGGGCTTTAAATTGCAATGTTTTAATTTAGAACGTGGAAGAAATGCCATCAGTAGTTTACTGAAAAAAAAAAATGTTTTACTGAAACATTGTCATTTAGAACATTTCCCAGTAGGAACACAACGTTATAAGATGTTAATATTAGGTTACATTTAGGTTGTGATGTCTGATGACCAACATTCAGTGTCAAGCCAGCATCTAAGGACAACGATATTTTGACATAAAATAACAACGATTAGTGACCAAAATCCAACGTTGAGTCAACATTTTATACAAATGGCATATTGATGTCAAATACTGACATTTATTCGTCAAGTATGGCAACCAAAATCTAACATCTGATAGACGTTATAGTGGTAACGTCCACACAACCTCAAGCTGTAACATCATTAGACGTTGATATTTGGTTGATTTAAGGTTGTGTTGGAAAGTAACCAAAATTCAACACCGAGCCAACATCTTATATTAACGTCATATTGACGTCAAATACTGACATTTATTCGTCAGGTATGGTAACCAAAATCCAACATCCGATAGATGTTATAGTGGTAACGTCCACACAACGTCAAGCTGTAACATCATTAGACGTTGATAATTGGTTGATTTAATGTTGTGTTTGAAAGTAACCAAAATCCAACGCCGAGCCAACATCTTATGTCAACGTCATATTGACGTCAAATACTGACATTTATTTGTCAGGTATGGTAACCAAAATCCAACATCCGATATACGTTATAGTAGTAACGTCCACACAACCTCAAGCTGTAACATCATTAGACGTTGATATTTGGTTGATTTTAGGTTGGACGTTGGACATTGACGTGGGCCTCACATTAAGACGTCAACCCGATTTTCATTTTTAAACAATATGCAACATACCCATGATATTGGGGTACAACAACGTCCTGTGCCTGCTGGGTTGTTTTACATAAAATAACAAAAAAACAAGCCATGTTTTTTAAAGTCATGTTATATTCATTTTAGACAATAACATACTATTGTTTTGATTTTAGATGTTAAAGATATCAATATTTAGTGAAACAATCCTGATTTTCAATCACATAAACCCCCACAAAATTACACAATTAAAAATAAAAAAAAGGAAATGTGAATGTTTTTATTTAGTTTTTGGAAGAATTATCTTTGCATCAAACAAATATTGACATTTTTACTGACATATATAAATAAACAAAGATAAAGATAAACAATTTAATAAGATACCCCTGATATGATTATATATAATTCTGACTTAAATCACATTTATTCAACCAGCAAACCTTTTTTTTTTTGGCCGGTAATGACACAGACTTGTCCCAAAAGATAATATGACAATGTAAAAGAGGCATCAATTTGACCAAAAAAAAAAGAAAAAATCTTATTTACATTTGTAAGTCAGATTTTGCGAAGGGTATGAATAATTTCTTCCTTGACTGTATTTGAACATATTTTAATATGGATAATGTATATAAATATGTCGCCTTATTAAAACTTTAAAACACCCTATTGAAACAACTCTTAGTTCAAGGACAATACAGATTAAAGTCTATTAGTGATTTAATTACAGTCAGAGCAGTGTTTGTTTTCTAAAACCTTAAGGTGAAGAACTTAACCTTCTGCAAGCATAAAAGGTGCCCTTAAAAAAGCGGCAGTCACATTTGTGTCGGCCCTCATTTGAAGCATGGGACACATCTGAAGGCTTTTATTGTTATCTTTTAAAAGGCCATTGTCCTCTCTCTCCAGGCCTCCATCAGCACTATAAAAATGACAGCGAGTCGACGTTACAGAGATTTAGGGCAGACGCAGCGGGCTCGCTTTGCCTTCTCTTCCCCTCTAATGAGTACAGTTTGTCGTCTGAGAGCTGCGGGACACGAAGCCTCTGATAATGAGAGAAACAGCCGCTGGGGAATCCAGTCATTCGGCTCTGAGGCCGCACTTCACATTACTGCCTTCTTTATACACTCATTGCTGCTGTTTGCTGAGGCAAGCATCAGTATTACTGGTACTCAGTGAGTAAGTGCTTTATTCTAAACCTCATGTGTAAGTATTCAACTTTAGCATGTACTTATCTCATTGCATTTGTGTTAAAGATCGCATATGAAAGCATACAATTATAAAAGAGATGGATGTACCATTTGCATCTACACTGTAAAAAGTGATTAGTTACTTTGCTCATAAAAAGTGAGTAAAACTGCTGCCTTAAAAGCATTGGCTTAACTTGAAACTGTTAAGTTGACTTAATATTAATAACTATGCAGAGTTAATTTACTTAATAATATTACGGCAACAGGTTAACTCACTTTTTTAAGTAAAGTAAACCAATTGTTTTTTTACAGTGTACTTCTTGATAGACAAGGCAATTAAAAACAACAACAACAACCACAACAACAGCAGCAGCAGCAGCAGCAGCAACAGCAGCAGCAGCAACATATAAACATATTCAGGCAGGGCTTGGAGCAGAAAGCAACAGCCCGGAACATTTCAGCAACTACCTGTGAAATTCCTGTGATCTTTAGCAGGTCTTAAATTTAGGAAAATAATATCTTAACAACAGCATATAGCATTGACAAAATTTGTCATGCACTGCTAATCAAACGCCTTAACTGATCGTCATGGGAAGTTTTGCCCTGGGAGAAAACAACATGAAATTCATGAAACCGGGTGTCCTAAGTTTTTCACATGACTGTAAATAAATAAATAAATAAATATACCCTGTCACATCATTAGCCAAAACCAAAACAAAACAAACAAAAAGCAAAATTAAGAAAAAAGCAAAACAACACCCAACAAAACCTAAAAAGCCCAGATGAATGAATGAACAAACAAACCAATGAACCTATGAACCAACCAAACAACCAATCAAACAACAAACCAACAAATCACCCAAACAAACAACCAAACCACAAACCAAACAAAAAAACAAACAAACAAACAAACAAACAAACAAACAAACCACAAACAAACAACCAATGAACCAACGACCAACTAACCAACCAACCAACCAAACAAACAATGAACCAACCAACTAAACAAAAAACAACCAAACCATGAACCAACCAACCAGCCAGCCAGCCAGCCAGCCAGCCAACCAACCAACCAACCAACCAACCAACCCACCAAACAAACAAACAAACAAACAAACAAACAAACAAACAAACAAACAAACAAAAACCATGAACCAACCAACCAGCCAAACAACCAACCAACCAACCAACCAACCCACTAAACAAACAAACAACCAAACCATGAACCAACCAACCAATCAACCAAACAAACAACCAAACAACCAACAAACGAACCAACCAAAGGACGAACGAACCAGCCAACCAACCAACCAAACCACCAACAAACCAACCAACCAAACAAACAACTAACCAAACAATGAATAAATTAACCAACCAACCAACGAATGAACCAACCAACCAACGATCAAACCAACCAACCAACCAACAAACCAACCAAACAACAAACCAACAAACCAATGAATCAACCAACAAATCAACCAACAAATCAACCAACCAACCAACAAATGAATGAACCAACCAACCAACCAACGAATGAACCAACCAACCAACAATCAAACCAACCAACCAACCAACCAAACAACCAACCAACCAAACAACGAACCAACAAACCAATGAATCAACCAACAAATCAACCAACAAATCAACCAACAAATCAACCAACCAACCAACCAACCAACCAACCAACCAACCAACCAACCAAACAATGAACAAACCAATGAACAAACCAACCAAACAACTAATCATCCAACTGGCCCACTTTCACCTCAGAGCCTTTATTGTTTGCTCATACCTGGTAAAAAACAATACTTAAAGCAAAAACAAAACACAAACAAACAAAAACTAATTTAAGTAGAATGAACATAACAATTAAGTTGTCACAAAAAAACCATCAAGAATCATGTTGTTTCAGCTCATTTTAAATAAGTAGTTTGAACAAACAGCAAATGTAATTTTTGAGTGTATAACTTGGCCTATGCTATAATGAGATTTCTTTATTTCTTTATTTTTTACCAAAGACCTTTTTTAGTGTGCGCTCACATCCCTCAAGCTTAAAAACCGAACTCCATCTACTGTAATCAGCAACCCTCAGTCAAAGCTTCATTCAAAGACCCTCAGAGGTCAAGCTTCCTCCAGACTCAAGGATGGATAAATTGCCTGCCCTTTCGCAACGCACAAGAGATGACACACAATCTCAGCAAAACGCCTCATACAAGACGGTTAAAGAAAACACAGCCAGCATACAAAGTCAACTTAAAACCTATATTTGTTCAGTAAATGTTTCTCTTTCACACATAACCTAACAGCATAAAATGCATTACAGATTTTGTCTGCAACAAATGGCGTTTAAAAGGAGTGAATCCTACAGCGATCTTTGCTGAAGGCTCAGTGTGTGTCTTGGGGGAATATTTAGGGCTCCTCTGAGACAGGCCCTCATTAGTAAGGGCAGGGAAATGAAAGAATAGCACCTCTCTCTATCTGCTCTTCTCTTGCAATGATCATTAGTGGAGCAGAAGAGAGGAGGTGCTGAGTGGCGAGTGGAGCTGTCAAAACACTGCCAAAGCTCCACACCATCTCCTGCTAAATCAGTCTCACTAAACCCACAGGTTCACTTCCGAACTCCTGCTCAAAGAGTGTCGGCAGGCTTGAGCTCATATAAAGGACTTTTATAATGCTTCCCAAAAGTTGCTTTTCCAAACTTGAATGTCAAAAAAGAGAAGTATAAATGATCTTACTGTGCATGTAAAATGTATTAAAAGCACACTGAGATGGCGTTTAATATTTAAATTTCATATGTATATACCATATTCATACAGTGGTTATAAAAAGTCTACAATGATTAATTAAAATGCAAGGTTTCTGCGTTGTAAAAAATAAACCACAATAAATAATTTTAGAACTTTTTCACCTTAATTGTAAACTATAACCTGTACAACTGCATAAAAAACAATCTATTTTAGGTGTGAGGAACTAAAAATTAAAATAATAATAAAATAATGTGGTTGCATATGTGTGCACACCTTTAAAGTTATAGCACCATTAGATTTTATTACAGCACTCAGTCTTTTTGGGTACATGTCCATCAGCATGGCACATTTGACTTGGCAATATTTGCCCACTCTTCTTTGCAAAAATGCTTCAAATCTGTCAGATTGCGAGGACTCTCCTGTGCACAGGCTATTTTCGATCACCTCACAGATATTCAATGGGATTCAGGCCTGGGCTGTGGTTGGGCCATTCCAAAACTTGAATTTTCTTATAGTTAAACCATTAATTTGTTGATTTGGATGTGTGCCTTGGATAGTTATCATAAATAATAATAATAATAATAATAATAACAATAATAATAATTAATTTATTCATTTTCTTTTCAGTTTAGTCACTTTATTAATCAGGGGTCGCCACAGCGAAATGAACCACCAACTTATCCAGCAAGTTTTACACAGCGGATGCCCTTCCAGCTGCAACCCATCACTGAGAAACATCCATACACTCTCATTGACACATACACCACGGACAATTTAGCTTACCCAATTCACCTATTGTGCATGTCTTTGGACTTGTGAGGGAAACCGGAGAACACATGCAAAATCCACACAGAAATGGCAACTGACACAGCCGAGGCTCTAACCAGCCACCTTATTGTTATTATTATTATTTAAAACCAAGTTTCCACTCGCCAAATGTCAAATTTTCTTATACTTTTTTGAGTTTCACTGACTAAAAAGCAGATTTTCCATGAACTATAATGAAAAACAAGGTACTGTTGTGCTTTGCATAATATTATAACTTTCTGAGCTTGAATGTCATGCTAAATTCATTTAATAGCCATTATGAGAGCAACAATGTATAATTTACCTCAGATTTTCAAAAGAAAAAAAAGGAAAAAAAAGCACTCAGTCATCAAAGAGGTAATTTTGTAGCCAAAGTTTTTGAAATTGACATTTTCCTGCATGTTTACCTCAGTTAACAGGTACAGCTTGGTGACTTTCAGCTGATGAGAGGGAAAATAATAAAATGGTGCTGAAAAATATAGCCTAAAACCCTAACAATAAGCAGAACATGTGAAACAATGCAATAAAGCAACATGATATAATACAGAATAATTCCCTGATATTGCATGACTTTGATAAAAAATAAAATAAAACAAAATTCCCAAAATAGACATTTTAAATATCAATGATATTTCAGAAATTCCATTACCCCTGGTGAAAAACATAAGTTTTATTCATATAAATATTTAACGGAAACATAATTATTTCATAGCATTCCTGAAAAATTATCTTCCCTTAAACATTGAATAAAATGTTGATTAATTAATTTTTCTTCAGCTTAGTCTCTTATTTATCAGGGTCGCCACAGCGTAATGTACCACCAACTATTCCAGCATATGTTTTATAGTACTGGGAAACATACACATTTTTTTTATACATAAGTATGACTTTTCCAACATTATAAACTTGTTTGATAGCTCAGCTGGTATAGTGCTGAACCTGTGATGAAATGTGCTTGAGTATTGAAAGAGAAAAAAAGTCATACATAAACAAGCTAAGCTGCATGGTCACTTGGGAAAATGCATTTCTACAGCTGTGAAAAGTGAAAGCGGCAACAGAATATACTTTTTGCAAAAATGTCACCACAGGTACGATACACAGCCTGGTTTATCTAAAATGCAGTTGCCCTCAGGATGGCAACAGTGAATAAGGCTCCTGCCATCCTTGCAAGAATACAATATGAAGACTGTACAAAATAACATTGGTCTGTTGCAACACACACACTTTTAACAGCACACTGCACATTGATATAACGATTGATATTTGTGTAAAATATGCATCACATGACTAAACATACAGTACACCAGTGCTATCAAATACCTCAGTTTTTACAGTCCACACTAAGGAAACAGCCTTTTCAGATTTATGGCTTATCAAATGGCAGTTGGAAGCCCAAAACATACAGTAAACAAATGTATCTGGCAGGGATGTAATGAATTACTCAACTTATGATTCTATACTCTCATTATTACATTTACATTTAGTCATTTAGCAAATTTTTTTCTACAACTATTTCAATCAAAGATTCAACTTCATTCAACTTACAATCAAGGAGGCATTTAGCGATTCACAAGAGGCAATACACAAAAGAAGTGCTAATTATAAAAAGGAGCTGTTAGTGCTCAACTGATCTTATGATTCAATTTTATTAAAAACATCAGCATATTCGTGTTTTCTGGCACATTTTGTTTAACTGCCTGGTTTGCACTGCAATTCAATTGTTCAAATTGTTCAAACATTAAATATATATATATATATATATATATATATATATATATATATATATATATATATATATATATATATATATATATATTAGTGCTGGGCCGTTAACGGCGTTAACGTGCTGCGTTAACGCGAGACTCTTATCGCGCGATAAAAAAAATATCGCCGTTAATCTATTCTCAAAGTTGGGTTGGGAGCTGGGTCTATTCTACGCAAGCTATGATGACTTTCACCTTGATATATTACCGCGGATGTATACCTGACCGGTGAGCCGTCTGCTCTATTGAATCAAATCAGCAGGATGCCTGACTCTAACTGCAGTTTCACTTTTCATTTATTCCTTCGTGACAAACTGGGGTAATATAGACGCAAATACGGAGTAAGGACAGGTGAGAGAGTTATGGAGTTTAATAACGCATGCCAAATGGTAAGAAAAAAAAACTTCCGCATTTCGCGATGTGTGTGTGTGTGTGTTTGTGTATGTGTGTGTGCCGTCCTTTCTGACAGCCGCGTGTGGACCTTGTTGGAAAATATGGCGAAAGGTCCTAAAGACCGCGGTGTTTACTTCAATAATGCCACTAAAATCTGCATACTCCACGACTTAATTCCATTTCTGTTTAGTTCAGTGCTGACTTTAGTCTGATTAAGCTCATCAGAATTCGCTGTTTGGAGCTTATGTAGGCCTACAGTTCAACATTCATGTTTAACTGAATAAACAGTTAGTAAACACAAGTAAGTAAACACATCTTATTGAACATCATTTATTTTCATCACCAATTATCATAGAACAGTTTCTCAAGCAGTTTGTGATGCATTTTGGAAACATTTTGGAGATAAGACACTGGTCTAATGCGACACCCGGCTTGAGAAACCCGTTCTCAAAGACTTATTATTTGGGTAGCACACATATTCTGAATATCTTCGGCAGAATTCAAATGAGCCATTTTAATCTAGATTAATCTAGATTAATTTTGAAATTAATCTAGATTAATCTAGATTAAAAAAATTAATCTATGCCCACCTATAATATATATATATATATATATATATATATATATATATATATATATATATATATATATATATATATATATTGCTGGTTGCTCAAACTACTTATTTAAAACAAGCTGAATTAACACAATTCTTGAGTTTTTTTGGGGGGGACAACCTAATTGTTTTATGTTCAATCTACTTTAGTTTGCAAAAACAATTAAGGTAACTTAATCAATTTGTGTTGATACAACATGATGGAATTGTGTGGAACCAAAGTCCCAAAAGCAAGTCATTTCACTCTTTGCATTCTGTCTGAATGGGGAAACATCAAATTCTCCAAAACTGTTTACATTACATTACATATTTAGACCAATAAAAACAATAAGATAAAATTAAGCAACCATTAAAATTAAGCAACAACTGCCTCATAAGTTTTATTTCTAAACGTTCGAGTCAAACAAAATCAGCATTTTTTTCAGGTTGCCCAAGCTATTGTGCATGCCACTCGAAAAGAATCACAACATCAACCTCATTTATGGTCGTGTTACACATTGGCTTTTTCTCAATATGCGTTCTTCAGCAATCTTGCGTCCTTGTGTAACGCCATCATCAATTGCCAAAGTTCAGATCCAAAACACCCGCAAGAGCGGAAGACTCTGAAAGTTTCCGGTTGTGTTCTTGATATCGAGGACGCACCGATGCAGACTTGAGCCCCAAACTCGCTCTAGAAGTCCAAGAAGTCATTGAGACTGAATAAAGGAGGTGGGAAGCGCAGCATTTTATATAGATTTATTATTTAAGTTCAGAGATATAACTTATTTATTTCAGAAGTTTCCCTAAATGAAACGATGAAAGTAAACATTAACATGACAATCTTAATAAAGGCATAAACACATTAAGGGTGTTTATTTGCTGAAATTCATACAGTATTAAAATCTGTTTTATTTGTATCGTGCAAAGTATATTTGTAAGGTTTTTTGTGCATGTTAAATACACTGAAAAGGGGAAAAACAATAAATTGTTGTATGATTGTTGTAATGTTTAAATAATTTTCCGTTAAAATTTCCTGAAGTTTATGTGACTATCAGTAAGAACGCAGCATCTCATTTCTTACAGGACTTATTCTGTGTTCTTGCGGTCTCCCGAGTTTGTTCTTCTGAGGTAACTTGGCAACAATGATCTCCACAAGAACGTGAGTTTGTTCTCTGCGTTCTTGGATTGGGGAAAGAGCCAAAATCATCCTCTGGATAATGCTTTTTTCAGATCACACTGCTCTTCAGAAGTAATCCACAACTTAGTCTTGATGGTGAATCTCCTCCAGACATGACAGCGACTCTTTGTTTACTAGTTTTGTGAGGCGTTTGAGTGGTTGTTGTCATGTAATGTGCGTTTGACATGGCGGTCTGTACCTCGTGTTCATTTCATAAAAATTACAAAACTAAAAAATCTTTTGTTTTCAAGTGTACTTGGTTCATTTAAAAGCACAGATTTCAAAATTTATGTGGATATATTTGTTATGTCTGTGAGGCAAGTATTTGCTGAGATTGCACTATGTTTGTTGACCACCAAACTGTTGTAAAAGCAAACACCAGTCTATAGTGATCGATGGTTGGTTCTTGTACTAGTAGGCGGGGCTTCATTAGGCATATTGACCGTTACACTTTTCCCCAATCAAAACTTTACGAGTGACACGTCTTGTGTGTTGTATTGTCTTTGGTGGAACCCAGAATTTTTTTTTTTTTTTTTTTTTTACAGTAAACAGCTCTAATGCTTTTGTATTATAAAGAATAAAGAAGGCATTTGAAACTGAATGAAGTCAAATAAACAAACTTGTTAGGTGATCTATCCTTTTAAGGTGCTGTTGTGAGTATAAGGTCACCTCCACACCTGTGTGCCCATTGCCCTTGTCATTGCCTTTGGATCTGACAAAGAGAAAACAAACACAGGGCAACACTAACATTCTTGGCCTTCCAGAAACATTCCTAAAGTCTAATCCCTAAAAATGTAATACAATCGCTGTCTTGAAATCTCATTTGACACGCGATTCAATGCAGTTGACAAATGGACAAGCCAATCAGATTTGGTGACAGACGTATTTTTCCTCCCCTCAGTAGCTTTGATTTCATTTCACGGCGCTGAATGAAATGTGAGTCAGATGCTTGAACATCATCTATCACAATTCAGTATGTCAACGGCAGCCTGACACAAATTCTCATTTGTCTGATGGCCACGAGCAAATGCATTCAATTAGTTGCAATGAATGGAGGAGCCGAGTCTCCGACGCTCACACACTCTCACAATGGTTTTCACACAAGCTTCCTTTCTGGCATTTTTTTGTGTCAGGCTCTGAATCAGACATCAGTCTATTCTTTTCAAACTGTTCGCGACACATTCAGCTATGCCATTTTCATGAAAAATAGATAACATCTTATTCTGAGCTAATTTGGTTTAACAAGCAAATGTAAAAAAAAATGTTTCTTGCATGTAAAGCAGGTTGTGCATAGTCAATTTTTATACAAAGTATAGTTTACTACTAAAATGCTGTACTTATACTCCTTACCTTTTAAGCAGAGATGCCCAAAGTAGGGCCCACAGGCCAAAGTTGGCCCATGGTAACCTTTGATTTGGCCCACCATCCCATCTGAAAAGAGAGGGAGAATGATGGGGTGAATTGGATGACAAAGATTGTCATTTCGAATTTAACGTAACCTTTTGTTTTTTGGTTTTATTGCTGAGCTACAAAACAAGCCAACTGAAATCAAATGATTCAATTAAATGTTGTAAACGAATCAGGCTTCTAAAATGTGCAGTAAACGATATCTGACACAAGATATCTGCGAGCAAATAAAGACAAAAGCAGGAGCAATTTGACTAGTGTATTGAGCATTGAACTCCATTGTGTTATAAATTGTATTGTTTATGTTTTTACTGTAATAAGTTCATTATAAAACATTAAACTGCATTAGTTATGATTTAAAGCAATGTTTTCTAGTTATTTTGAAATATTACCTAATAAATTAGGAAACTACCCATGGCAAGTTTAAAATATACAGTTTGGTATATATTCAGCCCACAGCCCTCAATCAAGTTTGCTTTTTGGCCCTTTATAGAAAAAAGTCTGGCACCCCTGCTTTTAAGTGCATTGCTCTTGTGATAAGCTGATGTTGTTGCACACTTTTTTTTCTGGAAGTGCACAGTAGCTAATATGATATAAAACAACATTTTTGATTTCATTTCTTTTGCAGCAGCAGGGCTGCTTTTATGACCTGTACAACATGACAAAAGTCACAACAAAAATGTAACTATGATTTAAATTAATAATTTAGATTAATAGAAGAATAATGCATTAATAAACTAAACTAAAATAAAATAGGGCGTCACAGGGGCACAGTGGATAGTACGATCGCCTCACAGCAAGAAGATCGCTGGTTTGAGCCACGGCTGGGTCAGTTGGCATTTCTGTGTGAAGTTTGCATGTTCTCCCTGTGTTCGCGTGAGTTTCCTCCGGGTGCTCCGGTTTCCCCAACAGTCCAAAGACATGCGCTATACTGTAGGTAAATTGAATAAAATAATTGTCCGTAGTGTTTGTGTGTGAATGCAATGAGTGTATGGATGTTTCCCAGTGTTGGGTTGCGGCTGGAAGGGCATCCACTGTATAAAACACAGTGAAATGAACCGCCAACTATTCTGACATATGTTTTATGAAGCAGATGCCCTTCCAGCCGCAACCCAGTCCTGGGAAACTAAATTAAATTTCATTAAATTAAAAATGAATAACACAGGATTTGCAACTTGTTATTAACAAGTTGTTTATTTTGGGGGTTCAAGACTTTGACTATTAAGATAAGACTATTTTTTGCACACATTCCCCAATTAACTCAAGATGACCCATTAGCGGCCTCTGTAGAAGACCTTAGTTTACAACTAAAGTACTGTACTTATTGGAAACTTTTAACTTTTGAGTATTGGTCTTGTGATATAAGCTGTTGTTTTTGCACATCTTATTTCTGACACTGCACTGCAACCTACAGTATATAATATAAAATATTTTTGCTTTTTCAGCAGCATGGTTTTCTTCATGACATACAAAAGACATACAATCATCAAAGACAACATAAGCTGTAAATATTAAATGTAAATCAATAAAGAATAATGCAAAATAAATGGTAACACTGTACAATGAGGTTGTATGAGTTAATATTAGTTAATGTATTTATTAAAATGAACAAACAATGAACAATACATTTATTACAATATTTATTCATGTTTGTTAATGAAAATAAAGTCATTCATTGTCTGTTCATGTTAACTCATGGTGCATTAACTAATATTAACAAACATGAATATGTATTTTAATAAAGCATTAGTAAATACTGAACTATGATTAATAAACGCTGTACATGTTTTGTTAATTGTTAGATGATTTATTTATTCATTCATTTTCTTTTCGGCTTAGTTTCTTTATTAATCCGGGGTCACCACAGCGGAATGAACCGACAACTTATCCAGCATATGTTTTATGCAGTGGATGCCCTTCCAGCCACAACCCAACACTGGGAAACATTGTTAGTTCATGTTAGTAAATGTATTAACTAACAAACCTTATTTTAAAGTGTGACCAAATAAATTAACATAAAATCAAAATATTACACAGGATTTGCAAACAAACATGTTATCAAGCCAAGTTTATTCTTAGTGACTGACCAGCCTATTTAAGTTTCATGAATTGGTCTATTTTCTGCACACATTCCCCAGTAAACTCTAGATGACCCGGGAGCGGACCCTGAGGAACACCGCCATGATATCTATTATTTATGACATGCTTGTGCAAAGATGTTATTGCAGGATTTATGGAATAAACTATGAAGTACTATTTAGAGTGCATGTTAAATCTCCTGCTCTCTTTTATTCTGTCAATTCTTCACAGGTATCAGTCGCTGGATTTGACTTTGAAGCAGTTGAAACGCTGACCTAAAATAGAGGAGTAAAACAAAGCTTCATTTGCAGTTGAAGCACAAAAAGAGCAACAGCCTCAATTTTACCCCAAAGCTTTTAACTACAGGACAAAGTGGAAATGTAGTCTCGAGGGCCGGCTGTAATCTTGAAAGAGTGATTAAGAATGTTTTGTTCAATGGGAAGGTTTTTTTGTTTTTTTTCCTTCGGTGAGTGATGCTTGGCTGGGCTCAACACAGGCCTCTAATCACACTCATCCATCTGGCCTTTCATATTCCCTGATTTATCACAATATTGCAATAAGGTTCTTAAGCTCTCATTTTCCAGCCAAAGCGAGAGCCATAATTTAATTTCTCCTGCGCGAGGAGTTCATTTATGGCATCTGGGATAAATGTTTATCCTGTTGACATGGAGGAGCAGAAATTATTCACCTCGCTCTTGCTCTCACCTTGATAAAATAAAATAAAATAAAAAATAATAATAAAAAATGTACTAAATAAATCAAATAAAAAACAAATAACTAAATAAAATAAAATTTAATTAAATAAAAAACATAAAAATTTAAATAAAATAAAGTTATAAAAAATAAAAATAATAATAATAATAATAAATAAAAATTTAAATAAAATAAAAACTAAAATTAAATAATAAAGAAATTAAATAAAATAATAAAAAAATTAAATGAAACAAAAAATGTAATTAAATAATAAAAAAATAAATTAAATAAAATTAAATAAAACATAACTAAATAAATAAAATAAAAATAACTAATTAAATAACTAACTAAATAAAATAAAATACTAAAAAATAAAATAAAATATAAAAAAATAAATAAAAATAAAATAATAATTAAATAATAAAAATAAAATTAAATAAAATAATAAAAATTTAAATAAAATAAAAAACACAAACATGTAATAATAATAAAAAAAATGTAATGACTAAATTAATTATAGAAAGACATATTTTTGTAAAAAATTCTATGATCTATAGTTATGCTACATGCTTTCTCTTAAATGCATTTCCTTTCTATTCACATCCTAAACACAATTTATGAGTTAAAGTTGTGTATCAAATATATTACGATATCATGTTTTTTTCACGTACACTGCATGCAGTGAGACCAGCCAAACCAAAAAAAATTCCTGCATGAGGACATTATTTATAGCATGTGAGATGAACGTTTATCCTGCTGACATGAGGAGCAGAAATGTGTTCACCTTGCTCTTTCCTTTTAGCAGGTGCTGTCGTGTGTATGTTTTTCCCAGGCAAATGATCCGAGTGTGAACAGATTTAACAAAACATGCAGGATTAATGTGCATATCCGACTGTGATAACACATGTAGAGGTACAAAATGTTTTGACAAGGACAACATATGTCTACATGCATGCATTATTTAAAGGCAACAGCGTGCAATCTGCTGTGTCAAGCATCACTATGACCTAAATCATGAGTTGCAGCTACAAGAGCAAATAAATAAACAATAAAATGATAATAAATAAATAAATAAATAAATTATGTAAAACAAAACAAAAAAGGTAACACTTTAGAATAATGGTCCATTAGTTCCCCTTCGGAAGGGGAACTTCAATGCTATGTGGAAACTTCCACTATGGGGATTTCATTCAGAAAGCCAATCATCTGAAAGAGTATGTAAACGGGCCAATGAAATGCCAATGAGTTGGCAGCTTCAGCTTGCGCACCTGATGCTCGTTGCAATTAATCTTGCTATATGAGCACATGTGCGAGCAAAGCCAAAGCATCATTTTCACTTCAGAGACTTCAACAGCCTTCTGAGAGAGTCGATGAGGGTTCCTCCAGCTGAGTTTCAGACAGAGAGTGAACGAGAGCGATCTCCCGGTCCAGAGTGTGTGACACGCAGCGGCAGATGGTCGAGCTGGGGTTCTCCCTTGCCTGGCGTCCTTTGGGTCCGGTCCTCCAGAGCGGTATATTGTTGCGAATTTCCTAAAAGAGCAACACGGTCGTGCAGCGCGTCTTTTTCAAGACGTCGCTCCGACTGTGCGTTTCTGGATGCGGTGGTTTCCTGTCCTCGGATGATGGGCACGAGCACTGCATTTCATGTCTGGGGGTCCAGCATGTTAATGCGGTGCTCGCGGGCAGTGCATGCCATCACTACGGTGGCATGTCTGTTGCGCAGTTAAGATCGCGGCTCGCTCTTGCAAAAGAGCCACCCACCCCAGTTGTCCCCCGCTCCGCGGTGGGCACTCGGGCAGATCTGAGGGTTACAGTGGGAGTAAATCTGCCGCCCTCGGGCTTGTGGACCTCTCACTCCTCCACGCGCTCTATCCAAGCTTCGAGTGAGAGAAGCGCTCCATCCTTGGATGGCCGCCCTCTCACTTGATGACACCGAGGCTCAGATGTCCACCGCTGCATCGGAGGTTGGGCTGTCATGGTCTGATGAAGGATTTCCCCCCCCTCCGCTCCCTCCCCTCGGGAGTGAGCGCGGCGGCGGCCGATCTTGAAACAGACATGATGACCGTGCTTTCCCGGGCTGTTTCGGTCATGGGTCTGGAGATGGTTTATCCCCCAGCCCCGCAGCCGGACCGACTAGATGGGTGTATGTGGAGGATTAAAAGGCAAGACCTTCTAGCCTCCCATCCCTCTCTTCCCGGAAGTGCACAGTGGGCTCACGCAGGCTGAGGGCACCTTTCTCTGCCTGATCTGCGTGCGCCTCCACCTCACCACCTTTGATGGTGGAGCAGCCAGGGAGTATGAGTCGATTCCCCAGATTGAGAGTGCCATCACGGGCCTGCGTGGTGCCTCCTTCTGCTGGAATTAGCCTCATCTCCCGTCCAAGGCGTGTTGGTCTTCTGCCTCCCGAGCCAGAGCCCACACAGCCGCGGGCCAGGCTGCTTCCACCCTGCACGCTAGGGTCCATGCGCCCGCGCTGGCCCAGCTCCAGGAGGGTGGTTCCGACCCAGGCTGGTTACAAGCCCCGCACCGCACCCGACTGAGCTCCACGGACCTCAAGTCCGCTGCGCGTGCCCTGGGATGGACGATGGCCACATTAGTGGTCCAGGAGCGCCACCCTCGGGCTAAACCTGGCAAAAAATATGCGCGGAGTCGACAAAGTTCACTTTCTTGACTCCCCCATATACCAGTCTGGCCCGTTCGGCGACACCGTTGGTGGATTCACCCAGGAATTCACGGCGGTGCTGTCGGATACGATGGCCATCCTTCGGCGGGGATTTAAGACTGCTTTCCCCCCCCCCCCGCCGAACCATCCACATCCACTGCTCGTCGCCGAGAGCGCCCGTCTTCGAGTGCTGCTCCGCCCCCGCCTGCGCCTCCGGCCAGCGGCAGCGCCGAGCACCTCGCAGGCGACCAGCGCTCCCCGTCCCAGGGCGCCGTTAAGTCCGGTTAACGGACCGCGAAGCGCTCCTGAGACGGCCATCTGGAGAAGAGGGAACTTGCTCTCTCCCCGGTGGGGGGCCGGGCTCCTCAGAGAGAGAGCATCTTTCCCTTCCCTGGATGTGACAGCCCGAATACTGCCAGTCTGGGACGCGATGAAAAGCCTTCCAGCTCGCAGAATCGGCGCACTTCGCCAGTGGCTCACGGGGTCTGGGAGGACGGTCTCCTTTCTCTCACATCTCCAGCCCTCTCCTCTGGAGTCTGAGTGCAAGGTGAGTGAATCTCTCGCCTCCAGCTCTTCCGCGGGACGCAGCGGTGGACATCTGAGCCTCGGTGTCATTAGCGCGCTCAGCTAATGCTTAACTGTCTGTGAGAGTTCGACAGCAAAATAGTGGTCCCACTGAAATTCTTTCAGAGGCTCCTGGTGCATATGACATCCGCAGCCGCTGTACGCCGCTCGGATAACTCCATATGAGACCACTTCGGCACTGGCTTCACACACCGAGTGACTGTCACTGCGCTGTGTCGCCGCGCTCTCAGCCCCTGGAACGACCCCTCGTTCCTACAGGCCTGAGTGCCTCTAGGACAGGCGTCCAGACATATTGTCGTTTTGACAGATGCTTCCAGCACTGGCTGGGGGGCCGTGTGTTGCGGGCATGCAGCTGAAAAAACCCAGTTGCATTGGCATATAATCGCCTAGAGCTGTTGGCAGTGTTCCTCGCTCTCCGCCGTTTTTTACCGGTGCTGGAGCGACAACACGTACTGGTCAGGACGAACAGTACGGCAGCGGGGGCGTATATCAACCGTGTGGGGGGTATCCGCTCTCGCAGCATGTCTCAGCTCGCTCGCCGTCTGCTCCCCCGGAGTCATACGCGGCGCAATCGCTGCATTCCATTTTTTCCCCACTGAGCTCTCCGTGCAGCACTTTCGCTCTCACGGCAGTTTCGCCTGGGAAAATGGAGACTCCACCCCCGACTGTCCAGCTGTTCTGTGCTGTGCCTTTCTCTCTCTAACTCAGAGATTCGTGCGCTCTCGCTTGAGTTCTCCACTTGGCGAACCCTGCAGAGTCCACTGGCTACACAGCTGGCCTCGGGGCGTGCGTCATACGCATTTCTCCAGTGAGCCAACTCGCACAGATACTGTGTAAAGTCAGGGAGGTCGAGGAACAGCTCTCGTATTGCGTCTCTCTGGCCCAATCGGACCTGCTTTCAACTCTCTCCTCGTGATGGCCCCTCCCTGGCACATCCCCTGGAAACAGGGGACAGGCACCGTTTGGCACCCGCGCCTAGATCTATGCTTCGCGTACAGTTCATAGATGGAGCGCGGAGGACTTAGGTGACTTACCGATTAGGTGGTTAACACTGTCACTCAGGCTGAGCACCCTCTACGAGGCATGCCCACGCCTGAAGTGGAGTCTATTCGCTGTGTGGTTACCTTTTTCCCCGAGAAGGAAACCCCGAACATGCCAGATCAGAGTGATGCTATCCTCCTTCAGTTGACTGGAGCTAAGGCTGTCCCCTCCGCTCTGAGGGGTTGGCGTAACGATCATCCCCGC
The DNA here is from genome assembly GCA_903798195.1 of Danio kyathit. Taxonomy (NCBI): domain Eukaryota; kingdom Metazoa; phylum Chordata; class Actinopteri; order Cypriniformes; family Danionidae; genus Danio; species Danio kyathit. The sequence goes on from LR812528.1 coordinate 32,227,505, forward strand.
TCTAAGGATGCGGCGATGGCGGCGCTGGGAAGTATCGTCTCATCATCCAGTTCCCAGAGGCGCGAGACATGAATATTAATTTTTCCTGTTTCCCTCTCATACCCACTTGGAGATCTCTCTTAGGAGAGGTCTGCTCGATCACTCGACTCAGTATCTTAAGATTTCTACCCAGGTAGACAGCTCTGCTGGTCGCGTTCGCATCGGCTAAATGGGTGGGTATCTGGAGGCATTTTCGGTCAGCGAACTGTGCCAGCGTTTTGGGCCGGCCCACTCTCACGTTTACCTGAGACCCCGGCCCACCTAGGTGCCCTAGGTTCCTACAGCGTTTCAGCCACGTAGTGAACCTGCAAGCGCTGCCCACGGAGGAGGCAGACCCAGCCCTTTTATTTGCTGCGTCCTTCGCGCTTTGTGTATTATACGGACCGTAACTCAGCTCTTTTATCTGTTACTGTGATCGGCAGAAGGGAAGTGCCGTATCCAAACAGAGGTTGGAACTTACCAACTGACAGTGGATGCCATCTCCCTCGCTCATCTGAGCCAGGGCGAGCCGTGTCCCCCAGGAGTGAGAGCGCGCTCCTCGAAGCGCGCATCCTTTTGGGGCGTTAGCACGCGGCGCCTCTCTAAAAGACACTGTAGAGCTGCGGGCTGGGCGACACCTATTGCGAGATTTATTAATCTTGAGGGGAGCCGATTCCTTACGCGGTGAATGAGAAATTCTGTTAGGTGTTGTAAAACGCTTGCTGCGCCATTCTCTCTAACACGGAGATACGTGCGCTTTTTTCGCTCTGTCAGTGAAGTTCCCCGCTGGCGAACCCTGCAGATATTCCTCCAAGGCCCCCAGCATCTGACTCAGCGGAGGAGTCAGGTGCTGGCCCGTTACGTTGTTGGTATGCCCGCTGGTCAGCCCGCGTTCTGGGTATAGGTGCCCGCTATGTGCGATCCCCACTAGGCGATCCCATATGCTTATACTGCCACGGTGCAGTCCCCCCTCACTGTAAAGTCAAATCGCATATTTGCACTTCATATTAATAAAAGGATAAAGGAATTAGACGGAACTAACAAAACCGAAAGTATTCGGCGGAAGCAATTGGCTGACGGAAAGTGCCGAGGAGATACGGAACTTGCCGAGGGGATACGTAACTTTCCGAGGAGATACGGAAAGTGCCGAGTGAATGCGGAAGAAGGAGAAACTCACATGGCAGGTGCAAGCGTGCAGACAAGCGCTGTGAAAGTTGGAGAACGAGATCGCTGCAATTATAAACTCTCACAATTGCATGCATAAAGTTTAAAGCTGCAGTAAGTGAGAGAGGGGAAACACATCAGCACTTGGTCATCTCAGGGACACTGATGGTATGAGAAATGACTTTTTCTAATTATAAAGGACTGTAACATGCCTCGTCTTATCCATAATTATGTGCAATACAGAAGACAACTGCTATTTTGTTGAACTGTAGTTGTTTATTTTGTGCATTATATTATTTTGTGCACAACATTCAGTTAACTATACTGTTCATTTGTTTAAATAGTTCATGTGAAGTGAAATGCTTGCATTAATACTGAAAAAACACTTGAATATGCAAATTAATGAACACTGAGACAAAGTTTGTAAAGAAGATGTCTTTAATTACATTATATTGTGTTTCTGTTTAAGTTAGTATTGCAAATAATGTATATGTTATATATTCTGTTCCTTTTCTAAGGTTATCAACCTACCGCTACTATTGCTACTACGGCTGTATTATTACTACCGCTATCGCTACTGTATTGTATTATTGGACAAACAACATTCAAAAAATACAAATGCTGAAACAGCTTTGGAGTTGTTCCCTGTGTCCCCTGTTATTGGCTGAAGCTCTTTCGAGTTAGAAGCGGATACTGATGTGTGAAACCCATAATAACTCGACAGTTGATAACCACAAGTGTAGCAGCTGGACATAAAGATCAACGGCTTTGTGACATCCAAAGACATAATTCTGCTGACACGAAGTGAAAGAAAAATTCAAGGAAAATGGCTGAAGAAGCATTAGGAAAATCAGTTAAGCAGCTGAAAAAGGAAAGAACCACTGCTAAAAGCAGCTTCACCAAACAAGCTAACTTTCTCTTTAGAGAAGCACACAGACTTATAGAATCAGAGCTAAAAGAAGAGTTCAAAAAGCTTTCTTCTGGAGCAAGAAAAGTGTTTGAAACAAATGATGACTATAAAGCTGGATTAATAGCAGAGATTGAAGCTAAAGAAGATGGTTCAGAGTTACAACTTTCAGCAGAGCAGGAAGCTGACTTTAAGAAAGCTGTGGAAGACTGCAACACAAAGTTTGACGAAGTAACTGAGATAGTACAAGATAATCTCTGGCAAAGATATGGACAAAGTGAAGTGTTAACCACAATTTCAACAGCTGAGAAAGCCTGTGATCGCACAGCCACAATGCCTGTCGATGGCGCTGGATATGAAAGTTACGAAGTGCAACTGGAGCTCTTGATGAGACTGGTGAAAGAAGCAACTGGAACTTTGCTAAAATGGGAAAGATGGATTCCTGCAACCGAAAGAAAGGATCTTGAAAGTCATGTTCGCAAACTGAAAGAGTGTAGCAATGAGCTTGAATCAAGAAAAGCTGAATTCGCTTGGGCCCGAAGAGCTGCTGAGGATGCACAAGTATTAGACACGAGTATGAGAGACAATCCTAACGTAATGGTACCTGCAGGACAGATCATGCCAGTGGTAAAAATTAAACCAACAAGTTTACCTAAGTTCAGCGGAAATAAGAGAGATTACTATCGTTGGAAGAGGGACTGGGAAAATCTCCAGAAGCAAGGTGAGCCCTCTGGGTCTGTTGAAGCGAAAAAGATTCAGTTAGTGGATAGCGTGGATGACAAGATCGCGAAAGAACTCAGATTATCTTCCTACAACACTGCTGCTGACATATTCAGGGTGTTAGACAATCGATACGGTAACAAAATTACAATTGCCATGGAAATTGTGGAAGAACTGGAGAAAATGCCAGCTTTGAGAGGAAATCAACCAAGAAGGGTTATAGAATTAATCCAAATGGTGGAAAAATCCCTGGCTGATCTCACAGATCTTGGAAATGTCGGTGCAATAAAGAATCCCCTTGTGATAAAATCCATTGAAAGCAAGTTACCTGAACTCGTGAAACGAGACTGGCTCGTCTATATGACAGATCCTGCAAATAACATCACACCAGACAAACACTTTGATGAGCTGTTACAATTCCTTCAGAAACAAGAAGAAGTCCTTGAAAGGCTGGAACAACTTAGGATCTCAGAAAGGGTAGAAAAACCAGAGAGAAAATTTGAAAGGAATTATGCTTTTACTAAGACGACAAAGAAAGACTCCACAGAAGCTGGGTGCATCGTGTGTGGGGCAGAGAAACATAGAGACAGGATTTTCTTCTGCAGAAAATTCAAAGACTTGAAACTGACAGAGAAGAAGTCTATCATTAGGAAACTAGGAGCATGTAAAAAGTGCTTGGGAGTTCATGAGGATGACAACAGGTGCAGTGATAACTACCTTTGCAGGAACAAAGATTGCAAAAGAGGAGACTTTTCAGACCACCATTACTTCCTCTGTCCAAAATGGGACCTCAAGAACCTGAATGAAGGGAAAACTATCAGTAAAGATAGTAGAAATGGAAGTGCACTGACTGTGGAGCAAGAAAATTTCTTGGCTGAACTTTCACCAGAATTGGCAGAGAGGTGCAAAAAAGCATTCACCAACAAAGTTAAGATGATAAACTGCTCAGGAAATGACCAGCAGGGATTGGTTGGCAAAAGTGGATTGAAAGAGCTTCCTGTTATTATGATGCTGATGGAAGTAACTACGAATGCAGGACAGAAGATTGGTGCTTTAATAGATCTGGCTTCTGATACAAACTATATCACCCATGAAGCTGCTGAAAGACTAAAGCTGAGAGGTGAAAAAATCACTCTAGTGGTTCATGGAGTTGGTAAGATGGCGATCAGAGTAAGCACAAAGAGATACCTCCTGAGGATTAGAGTCAAAACTCCTGAGGGGACAGTGAGAGCCCATCAGCTAATCTGCTATGGCTTGGAAGAAATCGCCAAAGTTCATAGAATCGTGAGTCAAGAGAAACTTAAGGAGTTCTTTCCAGAGGTGAACTTAGAAGAGCTGAAAAGACCAGGAAAAATAGATCTTCTCATCAGTCATCGAGAGGGCAGACTCGCACCACAAAGAGTAAAGATTGTTGGGGATCTTGTCCTGTGGGACAGCCCGCTGGGGAAAACAGTGGCTGGAGCACATCCTGATCTGTTTGAGGTGGTGGATATGGCTGCATATGAGTCCAAGACGCATTTTGCTCGGTCCATGAGAACAGCTGCAGCCAGGTATGAAGAAATCCTAGAAAAAGCAGAAAGACCAGCAATTACTGATACTGTCAAAGAGGGAAAGATCCCAAGAAGTTCACTGGCAAGCAACCGAGAGTTTATTGACTGGTGGAAATGGGACAGTATTGGCACAGCTTGTGAGCCAAAATGCGGAGGATGCCGCTGTGGAAACTGTCCGCCTGGAGGAAAGGAGATGACCCTAGCAGAAGAAAGGGAGCTAGAGATCATAAGAGAAGGTCTCACCTACGTTGAAAAGGATTCCCACAGCACAGCTCCACACTGGGATACAAAATATCCATGGATTCAGGACCCAGCTACACTTCCGTACAACAGAAGTGGAGTAGAAGCTGCTTTCCTCAGAACAGAGAAGCAACTGAAAAGGGTACCAGAATGGCAGGACATTTATGCGGCTCAAGTACATGATATGGTGAAAAGGGGCGCAGCAACAAAGCTTACTAAACAAGTAACTGAGGAATGGAATGGACCTGTTTGGTATGTTAGTCACCTGGTAGCACCAAATCCACACTCAACTACCACGCCAGTGCGACTTGTCTGGAACAGTAGTCAGAAATTCAAAGGGCTAAGCATGAATGATCTTCTGTTGAAAGGACCAGATGTACTCAACCCCATCAGAGCTGTCTTGCTAAGATTCAGGAAAGGAGTCTTTGCTGCTCTTGGAGACATAAAAAAGATGTACAACTCAGTGTGGCTGGAAGAGCGTGAGGTTCATCTTCACAGATTTCTTTGGAGAGACACTCAAGACGAAGAAATAAGAGAGTACGCTATCACTAGAGTTAACATTGGAGATCGACCTGCTGGATGCATTGCACAGTTAGCTATGCGTGAGACAGCCAGACTGGCAAAGTTTGCTCATCTAAAAGAAGAGTGCAGAGTCCTTGAGGAGGACAGTTATGTGGATGACATCCTTACATCCCATAATAGCCAAGAGAGACTGAAAGAAATAACAAATGGGCTAGAGGAGATTCTAGCAGCAGGCGGATTTGCACTGAAACCATGGGTTCGGTCAGAGCAAAGTGGGAGGAATGAAGAAGTTGATCCAAGTCAAGTTCCTAAGGAATCATCCTCTCAAGCTAAAACAATCATTCTACCAAACCAGCTAAGAGATGAAGACAACAAGGCTTTAGGCACAGGGTACTTGGTAGAGGAGGATAAGCTGTACATCATGGCTTCCATTAACTTCTCAGTGAGGAAGAAGAAAATGAGAACGGGTCAGAACCTATTGAAAAGTGAGGTGAGACTGAGAACACCAAACCCTTTGACCAGAAGGCACCTGCTAAGCCAAGTTGCTGGCCTTTACGATCCAATTGGCCTCGTCACTCCTGCCAAACAGAAGGGCGCAATTCTTGTCAGGAAAGCTTTCCAGGAGACAGGAAAGGGAAGTCTAACCCGTGAGACATGGGACAAGCCACTTTCTGAAAACCTCAGGGAAGAAGCCATCAGATTGTTCGAGGAGTATGTGCAGCTTAATCAGGTCAAGTTCCACAGAAGTCTTACACCTCCTGGCTGGAAAGGAAAACCCTGGGGAATTACTTTCTCAGATGGTAGTGATAAAACATACGGAGCTGTATTGTACCTAAGATGGAATACAGACCAGGGAATAGACGTTAGGCTAGTTGAGTCCAAAGCCAAATTAACACCGCTAGACCAGAAAGGAGATGCTGTGAAGGCTGAAATCTGCGGTGCAGTCTTTGCTGCACGTCTCAGGAAATACTTTGAGAAGCATGGACGGATGGAAGTGGAGCGCTGGTTCCACCTCGTAGACAGTCAAACTGTGCTAGGGGCCATTCAGCGTGATAGCTATGGTTACCAAACCTTCTTTGCAAATAGAGTTGGAGAAATCCAAAAATCTGGGTCAGTCAGTGACTGGTGGTGGATCCCAGGGGACGTCAATATCGCTGACATCATTACTAGAGGAGGCACTCCTGAAGATCTTGCTGAAGAGTCCGAATGGCAGGAGGGACCACAATTCCTCAGACATTCAGTAGAGGAGTGGCCAAAGAAATCAGCCGCCGAGGTTGCTGCTGATGCCAAAGAAAATGTTAATAAACTTCAAAGGAAGACATTCTCAGCAGTTCTGACAAGATCTCAAACAAAGAGAGGGCTGGCAGAAATATGGAAAGAAATTCCTGAAGTTTCAGTCCTTGATGATTCAGTCAATGTTGTTTCTGACACTGGCATCTGTGAAAATGCAAAGAGACCAAACTTTTCAAGAGGAACACCTGGTGACTTAATTATTAAGAAACTAGTGGACGTAGAAAAGTACAGTAATTTAACCAAGCTAGTCAGAGTCATCGGCTGGGTTTGGCGTGCTGTGGAAAAGTGGCTAGGGTTCAGAAATCGAGACTCAAAAGAGAGGAATAGAAAAGAAGTGTCGCAAAACAAGATCAAGCAAATCAGGCTGACTGTGAAAGAGGAAGAACATGCTCTAAAAGGACTCTTTCTAGCAACCCAACAGGGTGTGACTTTTCCTGACACTACACTTAGCAGACTGGCTGTGTATAGAGATAACTCAGGACTCTTGGTTTGTGGTGGCAGAATCCAGATCTTTAATGAAGAAAATATTGCAGTCCCTATATTACCCTTTAATGCACGGGTGTCTATGTTATTAGCCCAAGAAGCCCACAATGCAAATCATGAAGAGGTAGCAGGAACACTTTTGAGAATGAGGAAAAAAGCTTGGGTGATTAAAGGTCGGAGACTAGCCAAGAAAGTAGTAGACAGCTGCGTGATCTGCAGGAAGGCAAGAGCAAAGAGATGTGAGCAAATCATGGCAGACCTTCCTCCTGAAAGGACAAAACCAGCAGCACCCTTTGAATACACAACTTTAGACCTGTTTGGACCATACACAGTAAAGGATGAAGTGAGGAAAAGAGTACATCTCAAAGTTTGGGGAATCGTTTACTGCTGCATGGCATCTAGGGCGATACACACTGACATTGTGAGTGACCAGTCTGCTGAAGGGTTTATGCTAGCCTACCAAAGATTCACGGCTTTAAGGGGTCATCCGAGAAAATTATGGTCCGACCCAGGCTCAAATTTTATCGGAGCTAAACCTGCTCTTACAGAACTCTACAAGTTCCTGGACAAGTTGCAAACATCTGAGCTTGAGGGAGAAGCTGCTAAACACGGAACTGAATGGGTTTGGAAGATCCATCCTGCAAGTTCTCCTCACAGGAATGGAGCAGCAGAGGCCGCTGTTCGTATAGTAAAGCGAGCCCTTCACAACTTGGGAGGTGATGGTGTTTTCACTTTGAGTGAGTTTCAGACCTTCCTCTATATGGCAGCCAACCTGGCCAATGAGAGACCTATTGATGCAAGGACCCAGAGCAGAGAGGATAGTGTAGAGTATGTCTCTCCCAACTCTCTCCTGTTAGGAAGATCTGGACCAAAGGGAGACCCAGGAGACTTTCATTTTGTTGGCTATCCTTATAAAAGATTAAAAGTCATTCAAGAGGAAGTTAACAAATTCTGGAGGAAATGGAGTCAGCTAGCAGGCCCAAACTTATTTGTAAGAAACAAATGGCACACCAAGGAACGGAATGTTTCTGTTGGGGACGTTGTCTGGTTAGCGGACCAAAATGCACTGAGAAGTCAGTACAAGTTGGCTAGAGTCATCCAAGTCAATGCTGATGATAAAGGTATTGTCAGAGATGTGAATGTTAAAGTCTTCACAAGCTACCCAGTCTCAACTGTAAAGCCTGCTAAAGCCAAAGTCACAGCCAAAAAGTTGACTGACAGAATTCCTGCAACTATCCTCCACAGAGACGTTAGACGTTTAGTCGTCTTAATACCTATAGAGGAACAGCACTAAAAACACGCACTAAACTGTGTGAACAACTTGGGTTCAAAGAACCAGTAGTTCAAGTGGGAGGTGTAAAGTCAAATCGCATATTTGCACTTCATATTAATAAAAGGATAAAGGAATTAGACGGAACTAACAAAACCGAAAGTATTCGGCGGAAGCAATTGGCTGACGGAAAGTGCCGAGGAGATACGGAACTTGCCGAGGGGATACGTAACTTTCCGAGGAGATACGGAAAGTGCCGAGTGAATGCGGAAGAAGGAGAAACTCACATGGCAGGTGCAAGCGTGCAGACAAGCGCTGTGAAAGTTGGAGAACGAGATCGCTGCAATTATAAACTCTCACAATTGCATGCATAAAGTTTAAAGCTGCAGTAAGTGAGAGAGGGGAAACACATCAGCACTTGGTCATCTCAGGGACACTGATGGTATGAGAAATGACTTTTTCTAATTATAAAGGACTGTAACATGCCTCGTCTTATCCATAATTATGTGCAATACAGAAGACAACTGCTATTTTGTTGAACTGTAGTTGTTTATTTTGTGCATTATATTATTTTGTGCACAACATTCAGTTAACTATACTGTTCATTTGTTTAAATAGTTCATGTGAAGTGAAATGCTTGCATTAATACTGAAAAAACACTTGAATATGCAAATTAATGAACACTGAGACAAAGTTTGTAAAGAAGATGTCTTTAATTACATTATATTGTGTTTCTGTTTAAGTTAGTATTGCAAATAATGTATATGTTATATATTCTGTTCCTTTTCTAAGGTTATCAACCTACCGCTACTATTGCTACTACGGCTGTATTATTACTACCGCTATCGCTACTGTATTGTATTATTGGACAAACAACATTCAAAAAATACAAATGCTGAAACAGCTTTGGAGTTGTTCCCTGTGTCCCCTGTTATTGGCTGAAGCTCTTTCGAGTTAGAAGCGGATACTGATGTGTGAAACCCATAATAACTCGACACTCACAGGCGGACCCGTGTCTTCCCTCACCGCTAACCATCTTATATTCATATGCGTACTCCCCCTTCTCAGGGCTAGTCCATATGCTCTCTCGCCACCAGTCTCCCCACTTGGGTAGCAGGTGGCCTCCGCAGCGTCCTCCCTATCGGGACTGCACGCTTTCCCAACGTACTGTCGTATTACATTCCTAGAAATTATTCTAGACGCATTTGCGGCTCCCGAAAAATATATCTAAATCCGTAAATCTTCTGTTGAAGTGGGATAAGTAAGGGCCAGGGAACACGTTGGAAGACCGCGCCTCTGGTGACGCAGGTGCGCTCACGCTCTTTTGCCTGGCAAACCTCTCATCGGGGGCGAAGGTAAGGTTCAATCATTATGGCGTTTTCCAAACATTTCCCCATAGTGGAAGTTTCCACATAGCATTGAAGTTCCCCTTCCGAAGGGGAACGCTCTGGTTACTAAAGTAACCCTCGTTCCCCGAGGGGGGGAACGGAAATGCTATGTTCCTTCGCCATAATGATTGCCCCTTAGCTGTTGAGGTGAAAGTCTCTTCCGCTAAAAAAATTATGCTTTGGCTTTGCTCGCACATGTGCTCATATAGCAAGATTAATTGCAACGAGCATCAGGTGCGCAAGCTGAAGCTGCCAACTCATTGGCATTTCATTGGCCCGTTTACATACTCTTTCAGATGATTGGCTTTCTGAATGAAATCCCCATAGTGGAAGTTTCCACATAGCATTTCCGTTCCCCCCCTCGGGGAACGAGGGTTACTTTAGTAACCAGAGCGTTATTGTTAGTAAATGTATTTACTAATATTACCTATGCATAAATAATCTTGTAAAGCATTTATTAATCGTAGATGAACATTAACAAGTGCATTATTGAAATCCAAAGTTGAGCTTGTTAATATTAGTTAATACACTTTGAGTTAACATGAACCGACATGAAATAATGCTAATTTAAATAACATTAACTAAAATTAACAAACATTAATAAATACCGTAATGAATGTTTTACTAATAGTTTGTTCATGTTATTAAATACTATTGGATCATTATTTTAAAGTGCCGAAAAAAATCTTTAGTTAATACACAGTGATTTAACACTGACTGCCTGTATTTTGATTAACTAACATTAACAGTGATGAATAAATACTGTAATAAGTGTATAGTTCTTTGGTTTTTTGTTAGTACAGTAAATACATTATATCAACTTATGGAACCTTATTGTATTCACCTTATTCTCCGAGGACGAGTGGGCACAGCCATTTGAATTATTTTGGCTCGAGACTTCCGGTCTCATTCACTTCCATTCCTTTTTAGACAATGTTTAGATCAATCTGGTTTCAGAGCACATCACAGTACAGAGAGCGCTCTTATAAAGATAATCAATGATATCCGCCTAAATACAGATTCAGGCAAACTAACAGTGCTGGTATTGCTCAATCTTAGTGCTGCATTTGACACTATCAATCCCAGCATACTTCTGGATAGGCTGGAAAACTGGGTTGGGCTGTCTGGGACGGTCCTCAAATGGTTCAGATCTTATCTTGAAGGGAGAGGTTACTATGTCAGTAGTACTGAAAGTATTACTATGCCATAGGTCGAGGTGGACACCCATGACATGTGGAGTCCCACAAGGCTTAATTCTGGCACCTCTCCTGTTCAACCTTTGTATGCTCCCTCTGAGCCAAATAATGAGAAAGAACCAAATCTCCTACCACAGCTATGCTGATGACACTCAGATCTACTTAGCCTTACTGCCTAATGACTACAGCCCTATTGACACCCTCTGCCAATGCATTGATGAAATGAACAATTGGATGTGCCAAAACTTTCTGCAGTTAAATAAAGAGAAAACTGAAGTCATTGCGTTTGGGAACAGAGATGAGGTTCTCAAGGTGAATGCGTACCTTGGCTCTAAAGGTCAAACAACAAAAAAAAGGTCAAGAATCTTGGTGTGACTCTGGAGTCAGATCTGAGTTTCAATAGTCAGGTCAAAGCAGTTAGTAAATCAGCATACTATCATCTCAAAAACATTGCGAGAATCAGATGCTTTGTTTCCAGTGAGGACTTAGAGAAACTTGTTAATGCTTTTATCAGCAGCAGGGTGGATTACTGTAACGGCCTCCTCACTGGCCTTCCCAAAAAGACAGTCGGACAGTTGCAGCTCATCCAGAACGCTGCGGCTAGGATTCTGACCAGAAGCAAGAAATCAGAGCACATCACACCTGTCCTCAGGTCTTTACACTGGCGCCCAGTTACATTCAGAATAGATTTTAAAGTATTATTACTTGTCTATAAATCACTAAATGAGCACGAACCTCAATACATTACAGATATGCTCACTGAATACAAACCTAATAGATCACTCAGATCTTTAGGATCATATAAACTAGAAATTCCAAGAGTTCAGTCAAAGCAGGGTGAATCGGCCTTCAGCTACTACACCACTCGCTGCTGGAATCAGCTTCCAGAAATTATCAGATGTGCTCCAACATTAGGCACATTTAAATCAAGACTAAAAACACATCTGTATAGCTGTGCCTTTACCGAATGAGCACTGTGCTACGTCCGACAGATTGCACTATTGTTCTTTTCTTTTTTTTAAATCTTTTATAACCTGTTTTTATACTTGTCTTTCTATTCTTGTTTATGTAAAGCACTTTGAATTGCCACTGTGTATGAATTGTGCTATATAAATAAACTTGCCTTGCCTTGCCTTTTTATATGTTAAAAACAGCTGGTTCTGCTGCTTGATGTTGCAAACTGATATTTTCTTATTATATTATTCTATTTTGTCAGTATAGTCATGCAAACACTTGTTTGTAGAGCAAGTGACCGTTTTCTGACGTTTATTATTCCTAGTTATTTTTCCCATAGGCAGCTGAATCGGAAGTTCTAAAACAATCGTATAAACGAGCACACTTCCGCATTGAAGAATAACGTCAATAGCAGGGGTGCTTAACCCTGTTCCTGGAGATCTACCTTCCTGCAGAGCTGACCTGCAACCTTGATCAAACACACCTGTCTTTAATTACCAAGTGCTCCTTCAGATCCTATTTAGTTGGTTTAGTTGTGTTTGATGAGGGTTGAAGCTAAACTCTGCAGAAAGGTAGATCTCCAGGAACAGGGTTGAGCACCTATACGCTTTGTTATATTATATATTATCATAAATAAAATTGCTTATAGTACAGTGATACACACATTTATAAAAAGTCTAATAATTTTTGTTATGCAAAGAGGTACACAAATGACATGAAAATCCAAATCCAAATGGAAAACAAATAACAAAAAAATAAATAAATGCCAGGTGTGCATGTGTGTGGTTGTGCATGTAAAGGTAGCATGGGTGGACAGGACAAAGTATATAAATAAGAGAAGGGAGGAAAAAATGAAAAAAAAAAGAAGTCTTTTTTAAATATTTCCCAAATGATGTTTAACAGAGCAAGGAAATTTTCACAGTATGTCTGATAATATTTTTTCTTCTGGAGAAAGTCTTATTTCGGCTAGAATGAAAGCAGTTTTTAATTTTTTTAAAACCATTTTAAGGTCAATATTATTAGCCCCTTTAAGCCAAATATTTTTCGATAGTCTACAGAACAAACCATCGTTATACAATAACTTGCCTAATTACCCTTTACCTGCCTAGTTAACCTAATTAACCTAGTTAAGCCTTTAAATGTCACTTTAAGCTGTATAGAAGTGTCTTGAAAAATATATAGTCAAATATTATTTACTGTCATAGTGACAAAGATTAAATAAATCAGTTATTAGAAATTAGTTATTAAAACTATTATGTTTAGAAACGTGTTGAAAAAATCTTCTCTCCGTTAAACTGAAATTGGGGAAAAAAATAAACAGGGGGGCTAATAATTCAGGGGGGCTAATAATTCAGGGGGGCTAATAATTCTGACTTTAGTATATATACATACAGGGATGGGCAGTATTTATGATACATGTATTACAAATACGTATTTTAAATACAAAATAGTATTTTGTATTTGATAGGGTCAATGAAAATGGATTAATATTTTGTATCAAAATACTTGAGTGTCTTGTATTTTTGTATTTTTAAAATACTGTAAAATACTTTGTAAGAAGTCTACATGATAACATCATACAAATGTGGCCTTTAATAGTGGTGTTTTCTCAGTTAGTTGCTAGAGATCAGACTAGAAAATGGATTAATATTGAAGAAGTTGATCAATGGGGATGTGGTGGCGCAGTAGGTAGTGCTGTCGCCTCACAGCAAAAAGGTCGCTGGTTCGAGCCCTGGCTGGGTCAGTTGCCGTTTCTGTATGGTTGGTGCTTGCATGTTTTCTCCACGTTCGCGTGGGTTTCCTCCGGGTGCTCCGGTTTCCCCCACAGTCCAAAGACATGCAGTACAGGTGAATTGGGTAGGCTAAATTGTCCGTAGTGCATGTGTAAATGAGCGTGTATGGATATTTCCCAGAGATGGGTTGCAGCTGGAAGGGCATCCGCTGCGCAAAAAACATGTGCTGGATAAGTTGGTGGTTCATTCTGCTGTGGCAACCCCGGATTAATAAAGGGACTAAGCCTAAAAGAAATTTAATGAATTAAAGTTGATCAATGATTTGAGTATGGATGTAAATTATGCATCACATATAAAGAAAGTAACAGACAAATAGTAGGGGTAGATTCAGGAGCAAGTCAAAATAAGACAGGAAGATAAGACAAACAACATAAAAAAAGTCCTAGAATGGCGATGCCTACAAAACTTCATTGGCTGTTTCAAATGCCAGTAGCTGATCTGAAGGGGCTCTGTATACGTTTTTTAATTACAAACATTGACATAGTTAATCAGTATGAGACAAAAATATGTAATAATACTCCAGTCTACAGACTGGTCAACAACTTCCATCTCGGGTTTTATGACAGCAAAGATAGATATTGGGCCCTATCAATGCAGCGCAAGGCGCGACGCAATTGTTGTTTGCTAGTTTCAGCTTGACGCAAGAGTCATTTTGACGTTTTGCGCCATGCTGTTTAAATAGCAAATGCATTTGCACTCTTATGTGACCCATAGGCGTTTTGGTCTAAAAAAGGAGGTGTGTTGAGGTGCATTGCTGGCGGGTTGCTACTTTGAGAAACTAGAACAGACTGTTTAATAGACCAGATAAGAGGAGGTCTAAAGTCCAGCGAAAAGCGCGTTAGTTGTGCGCCTCGCTTAAACATTGGTTAATACACACAGGATGTAGAGCAATACGCAAATATCTTTACAAATAAAACAGAATTAAAGGATTAAAACATTACAAAAATTATTACTTTCTAGCCTACATAAATATAAAACTATACTGCCTTTATGCCTTCTTCATCTCGGGGGGCTTTTTCAGTTTATTCATGACAAATTGCTTTTGTATAATGTTATTATTATTAGCAGTATTATTTATTATATGCATATTTATATTTTTTTGCATATTTATATTTGTTTTATAAAAAACAAGCTTAGATTTGTTCACCTGTCAGCTTTTGGAGCATATGGGGCATAGCATGTGTATTTGGATATTACTTAGTTTTTTGACCACACTTCGTTATTATTGTTCATTTCTTCATTTGCTGGAAATTAGAACTTAATTTAGAAATAGTTTTGAAACAAATCTTTGCGCATAACAAACAAAATTAATTATGTATAGGCTAATAGATTTCTGTGCCTACAACACGTTTCCTTATCCACGAGAGTGAAAGTGAAAGTAAAGAATGAGGAGGCTCATCTCTCATTCTCGTGCTGCAGATGGATTGTTTAACTGTTTTCTTGCTAATGAAGCATTCAGTTTTTCCACTTACAAAGTCCGCCATGTAAATAGCAAATGCGCTATGGCGCGACGCAACTGACTCTTAAAGGGAATAGGAAATGAGACTCTGATTGGTTTATTCTCAAAACACACATATAACTCATTAAGAGAATAAGCTCAACCCTGTCAGACCATGCACCGTAATGCAAAGCGGAATTTTCCGTCCTTAAAATACCAAAAGTGGATTCTGACACGCCCTTAATGCTTTTGCTCCCTGCACTTTGGACTTTGCACCTAGATCGTTAAAATAGGGCCCATTGTGTTTTATATTGTGTAAACTGGAGATTTTAGTAGATTTCAGAAATTCACTAAATTCAGAGTATTGAAGACTTCAATTGCAAAAAAAAAACAAAACAAAAAAAACAACTAGATTTATTTAACAAATTATGTGAACAATAATAGATATCACCCTTATAAAATATAAGACTGTTAAGAGATGGTGGCAATTTTCACAATACACAGAGATATAGAAAGACATAATTTATTCCAGTTCATTACCTGCATTAAATGGTTTTTACAGTGATTAAAGAGATCATCTTCAAGACAGGACTATATATAACATGATTCAAAATAAAACAAGAATAATATAGATATAAATAGAACATACAATAGATAGATAGATAGAATAAAATAATAGAATTAAAAATATAATAATAACAAAAATAAAGTTAGTATTCTTTTATGTTTTGGATACATTTAAAGAAAAAATTAATGTAACAATCAATCACCAGTGCAAACAACAAAACTACTCCTGCTTCCTTCCATTAAAACCAGATGTTTATAAATGATGTCCTGGTAAAAGCATAAGATAAACACTAAAGCCCATTGGCATCTCACCCATCATCCCTGAGCATGAAAGTGATGATGCGCGATGGCACTTCTTCCACCACACAACCCCTGGCATCCTGCTGCGGGTTCAGACGAGGGATTAAATTTTAACACTGTGATAATCCCACACTGCAGACCAAAAGCAATCAGGTCTAATCTGCTGCTCTCACACTGCCCACTGCCACTCTCACCGCCATCAGTGTTTCTCACTTCACACTTTGTTTCTGTTTTCCAGGAAATCCCAGATAAGCCCTTTCAGATAAAAAAAAGACTTGTAAGACTGAACGAACACACACACGCACACACAAAGAGATTTAAGCCTGAGTGGGAGAAATAAGAGCATATTCTTTGGAAAGATATCCCTGATATCGCAGCTCAATTAGAAAGTAATCTCATCTGATCCTATTACATTTTGATGGTCAGCTTTTTGCGCTGAAATGGATTGTGGGATTGAACAGCATGGTTTATTGTCCTCTATGTACACTGTGTGAAATAGGCTGGCACTGCCAAACCTATATTGCAAACCTGATCTATTATTCCATTATGAGGAAATATAATCTATCTATCTGTCTGTCCGTCCGTCCGCATGTTATCCATCCATCCATCCATCCATCCATCCATCCATCTATCTACCTATCTAGGAAATAAGTATTGAAAGAGTCTCCATTTTTTCCCAAGAACAACAACAAAAAATATATATACATATTTTTAAAGGTGCCGTTAATTAGGAATTTTACCCAGATGTTGGTAACAACCATAGAAATCCAAATATGCACTACTTTTAATCAGCTGCAAACTGCTTGTAAACTCCCAGGGTCTGACTTCTTTCGGTACCTGCAATGTTCGAATAGTCATCCCAAGTTTTGCTGACAAATCAAAATCATATGAACAATGTTTAATGGCAAATCCAAACTCTAGACATCTAGTTTCATGCTTTATTAATGTTTTTCAATTAGATGTGTGTACAAAACATATAAAAGAAGCCTGGCATAAGGAATTTGATGAAGAAGTGCTTACAGTTTTTCTCAGTGGCTTTAGTGCATTTCTCACAACACTATTTACATTTGCACAACAGTTAATGCATTTCTCAAAACAATTAGTTCAAACTGCAAAACCTAGTTGATAACCTGCAAAAGCGTGTCACTTGCTCAAAATGAATAGCTCATTTCTCAAAAGCAAGTATTGATGTCAATGAAAGTGTCAGTGTCATCAAGATGAAAAGTCCTGCCACCATTGTTTATGAACAAGACAGTCAAATGGCTTTGTCATGTTTTCATTATGACAGTTTACTCTGGACATCTGTCAGATGTTAGTGACACGTCCTGAAAATGCTCAAGACAGCACTATATAGTATTTGCACAGCCATTTGAAAACTACAGTAAAGTTAGACATCACTGCATTTAGCGAGCTATCCGAGTACAAGACACTGAATATGTATGTTTCACAGTTTTACTGCAATTGCTCTTTACAATTCTAATTTATTCACAGCATTGTGCAAAAGAATAAACTCACCCTTACAGTTTTTCCCAATGGTTTACACACAATTACTTGTACTTCAGACACAATGACTACAACATGTAACTGATGCACCAACCCCCTGAACCAATTCTGCTAAACTACAAGCACAATTCATTCTTTACACTCAAATTGCAGGTTTAAAATACACTTTTTTTCAAAACACTACACACAATTCTCTGCATTTGGCACAATTTTCATGCAGAAAATATCTTGTTTTCACAAGGAACATTCAAAATTGTAAAGTCAGTTGTCCTACTTTGCATACTAACTCGTCACATAGGTAAACACCCGTCACACATAATTAAAGACGCTTTGGTGCATTTCTCAGAACACTATTTAAATTTGCACAACAGTTAATGCATTTCTCAAAACAATTAGTCATCTGTGAACATCCCAGTACCAGTTTCTCATTCCTTCCAACAAATTGCAAATGCTTTTGGACATGCATCAATTGCTTTCATACAACTCTCTGCTGTTTGTAACATTATCATTTGCTTATGTCATGTCAGTCAAAATTAACTAAACTTGTGAATGCTGAATAGTCATTCCATATAATACTAATAGTCCTCATTTCATTACTTGAGTCATTACATACGGAAATGTTGAACTAGTTGTCAAAATCTGTCAAGCTAATTTTATTTTAAAAATTTAAGTATTTTTTTTTCTGAAAATGTCTTCTAAATTTAACAATTTCATGAATGATTTACAGACCTGTTTCAATATGTACTGCAATATTGTTTACAGTTGTGCTCAGCTCTACCCAAAGGAAGTTTATGTTTGTTGTAAATAAGGGTGTATTTATTCTTTTGCACAATGCTGTGAATAAATTAGAAGTGTAAAGAGCAAATGCAGTAAAAATGTGAAACACACATATTCAGTGTCTTGTACTCAGATACCTCACTAAATGCAATGATGTCTAACTTTACTGTAGTTTTCAAATGGCTGTGCAAATAGTATATAGTGCTGTCTTGAGTCTGACTTTTTTGCATTGGAAAACATTTACAGAGTAAACTGTCATAATGAAAACATGACAAAGCCATTTGACCGTCTTGTTCATAAATAATGGTGTCAGGACTTTTCATTTTGATGACACTGACACTTTCATTGACATGAATACTTGCTTTTGAGGAATGAGCTCTCCATTTTGAGCAAGTGACACGCTTTTGCAGGTTATCTACTAGGTTTTGCAGTTTGTACTAATTGTTTTGAGATATGCATTAACTGTTGTGCAAATGTAAATAGTGTTGTGAGAAATGCACCAAAGCGACTGAGAAAAACTGTAATATGGAATGACTATTCAGCATTCACAAGTTTAGTTAATTTTGACTGACATGACATAAGCAAATGATAATGTTACAAACAGCAGAGAGTTGTATGAAAGCAATTGATGCATGTCCAAAAGCATTTGCAATTTGTTGAAAGGAATGAGAAACTGCTACTATGATGTGCACAAATGACTAATTGTTTTGAGAAATGCATTAACTGTTGTGCAAATGTAAATAGTGTTGTGAGAAATGCACCAAAGTGACTAAGAAAAACTGTAATAAAACTTGAAATGAATGTCTTGAAAGGATGCATGATTGTTCAAAAAACACGAGCCACAGGTTAATACAGTTTAAAGCAATTTATCGGATGTATTATTCAAAGTAAAATATTTGATTCTATTTCTTCTGTCTGTGACAGATGTAAAATAGAAGAAGGTTCTTTATCCCACGTTTTGGTTTTGTCCTAAACTCTTTAATTTCTGGAAATATATATATATATATATATACAGTAATCAAAGATTTTTCAAAAAGAGGTTAAACTGGACCATTGTCTTGCAATTCTTGGATATTTTGAGACATTAGACACTTTTCCAAAGTCCCAGCAACGTCCTCTTTTGATGGGCCTAACTCTTGTGAAAAAAGAATACTTTTAAACTGCAAAACTTCTGACCCTCCATATTTCAAATAGTGGATGGGTGAATTGTATCAAGTCATTCAGCTTGAGAGGATATGCTCTTTGGAACCAAAATCTCAACACCATTTTTGAACTGCATGGCAACCTTTTCTAGCTTAACTCAAAACTGATTAGTGCTATGCCAACGATTTATTAAAACAATTGATCATACTCTGATAATTACATTTGAACATTATAATTGCTTTGATTGGTAAATACCCCCACTTGTTTGTTATTTATTCACTTTAATTTATTTAATTAATACATTTTTATTTTCTGATTTATCGTTGGACTTAAATAAAAAATCCATATATGCAAATAAAACAAAACTAATTAGTTTGCAAACTAAGTTATGTGTAATAAAATGAAATGACACAGGAAAAAAGTATTGAACACATAAAGAAAGAGAGGTGTAGAAAGGCAGTGAAAGCCCAGACAGCAGCTGAAATCTCTGAGTATTTCTTCAGCAACTCTCTGCCCTTCATCATTGTAACTTAATATTATCTGCTTCAGTCCAACATCTACATTAGCAGGATGATGAAGATGAAACCAGGGAGGAAATTTCAGCAAGACAATGAGCCAAAACACAGCCAAGCAAACTCTCAAACGGTTTCAGAGAAAAAAAAAAAAAAATCAAGCTGTATAATGACCTAGACAATTACCAGACTTGATCCAATAGAAAATACAAAATAAAGATCAGATTTGATCCCACAGAACCATCAAGATTTTGACACTCTGTTGAAGTCTGTAAAAAAATCACACCTGAGCAATGCATGACTTTATTCTCCATATAAGAGCCCTTTAAAATGTCACCACCAAAAAAGCCTTTTATATTTATTTCTAACCATTATTACATTTAATCTTTTTTTTGTATTTCTGAATGTTTATGAAACCCAACAATGGGATTTATAAAAAATCCTGGATTGTTTTCTGCTCCGCACAAACCATGCCACACTAGGATTAACTGGACGAGGCTATTCATGTTTTTTGTAATATCCTCAAGAGGTACATATTTGTTCTGTTTAGACAGAACATCTTGTAATCTTCAGCAAAATTAGTTCAAAATGACATCCAAAAATATCATAAAAAACCTAAAATGACTGATAGAACATAACTGAACAGTTGCGGCTTTGAAAATCAACTCTCCAAGGCTTAAATAACTGGCAATATTTGCTGGAATAACAAAGACAGAATCTTCCTCAGTTCACACTGACCCAAGGGATTGACAATACTTCTGAAATGAACACATCCAAAAGAATGAATGATGTTTTAAACAGAAAGGCTCGCATAGAAAGTAGAGTTTCAGAAAATGACTGCCGAGGGAGGCACCAAAGACGTTTTCCAGTTTGGCTAACAGACATGAGAAGAATCTGCTGCTGATTTAAACAAACATTACTCTTCTACAGCACCTGCCTGGAAGATGCTGCAGAAAGAGCCTATTGTGCACTCCAGTCACGCCAGAAGGGTCACGCTGGGTCAATCGGCTGAAAGATGAGCACCGGAGTGGGTCAAATGAGAGTGGAGTCTCTGGCTAAACCAGGAAGTCCAAGCGTGTGTGTCTTGACCTGCAGACTATCACAGTGAAGCCATCAAAGTCCTGCAGCCTTAACACAATGACAGATCTAACAGGGGTTAGCATTTACACACACACATGCACACGCACACACACACACATCAAATGAAAACAAAAAATACCATCGATTCAATAAATTAAGACAATAAAATTGATTAAAAGTACAATTTCTAGTTCACAAAATTATTGTAAATACTTTTTTTTTAAATATTTAATTAATAAAAAAGATAAGTTAGGTTTGTAGACAGTTGAATGCTGGCTTGAGAAAATGTACATTTCTAACATGTTTATAGTATGGTTTCATACTGCTAATATGATATATAGATGTATGTACTAGTAAATATTTGGGGTGGATCAAAAACATTTTTAGACTTAAGACAAAAATAGTAGAGCAGTAGAGGCAGGCCAGATTCACAGTGGCAGGCTAGATTGATCATCAGGACACTGGGAAATGTCCTGGTCCTGGTGCTCCCTATGGCCAGTTCACTCCTGGCTAACATGTTTCTAATATGATACACCACACCAGCTGCATGGTTAAACAGATTGGTAGCAGGTTTTGAGCATGATTTAAAGGGGTCATGAACTACTTTTTTTTTATTTGGTACTGTTCTTTGAGGTCAACTTACAGTTTTTCTCAGTCGCTTTGGTGCATTTCTCACAACACTATGCGCAAAAGTTAATGCATTTCTTAAAACAATGTAAATATGCAAAAACTGTAATATGCAAACTATTAGCCAATCAGAGCATTGGGCATTTAGTCTACAATTGGCCACGCCCATTCAATCCAACCATTCTGATGATGAGGGTCAAAAACAGGAAATAAAATAGTCCATTATTTTAAAAGAAGTATGTTTTTTGATGTATAGAAAAGCAAACTTACCGTTTTTCTCAGTGGCTTTAGTGCATTTCTCACAACACTATTTACATTTGCACAACAGTTAATGAATTTCTCAAAACAAATAGTTCAAACTGCAAAACCTAGTTGATAACCTGCAAAAGCGTGTCACTTGCTCTTAAAATGAATAGCTCATTCCTCAAAAGCAAGTATTCAAGTCAATGAAAGTGTCAGTGTCATCAAGATGAAAAGTCCTGACACCATTATTTATGAACAAGATAGTCAAATGGCTTTGTCATGTTTTCATTATGACAGTTTACTCTGTAAATGTTTTCCAATGCAAAAAAGTTAGATTTTGGTGACACTTCCTGAAAATGCTCAAGACAGCACTATATACTATTTGCACAGCCATTTGAGACATCACTGCATTTAGTGAGCTATCTGAGTACAAGACACTGAATATGTATGTTTCACATTTTTACTGAATGAAAATAATAAAAACACCCTTATTTACAACAAACAAACTTTCTTTGGGTAGAGCTGAGCACAACTGTAAACAACATTGCAGTACATATTGGAACTGAACCTACAACAAACATAGGTATTTAAATCATTCATGAAATTGTTCAGTTTAGAAGACATTTTCAGGATAAAAAGATTTAATTTTTTTTAATAAAATTTGCTTGTCAGATTTTGACAACTAGTTCAACATTTCCGTATGTAATGACTCATGTAATGAAATGAGGACTATTAGTTTTATATGGAATGACTATTCAGCATTCACAAGTTTAGTTAATTTTGACTGACATGACATAAGCAAATGATAATGTTATAAACAGAGTTGTATGAAAGTAATTGATGCATGTCCAAAAGCATTTGCAATTTGCTGGAAGGAATGAGAAACTGGTACTATGATGTGCACAGATGACAAATTGTTTTGATAAATGCATTAACTGTTATGCAAATGTAAATCGTGTTGTGAGAAATGCACCAAAGTGACTGAGAAAAACTGTAACATGGCTAAAAAGGCAGTGAAGTAGACGTGATCAGCCCTAATCTCTTGTGGAGGTGGAGCTTATCCACCCTACTACAGAGAGTAGAACATTCCAGAACCTGTGGTTTTGTCAGACTGCCTATAACACAAGCTGCTTTTAGAATATCAACAGACTGTTGAGTTTAAAAACTTATAGGATGTTTTTATAGTACTATGACCTATTAAATGTCAAAATATCAAGGGAATTATGGTTTATCAGTTCATGACCCCTTTAACCCTGCTAACATGTTTTATTCAAGCAGCAACCTCCCGCTCTCCCTCGTGAAGCCAATACGGAAGTAACTGAAACTGCAATTCATCGAAATTCCGCTAGTCCTGGATGCATAATAGAGCAGATTTCAATTGACCCCGCTGTTAAATTGGCCAATTTTACAGCAGAAAAAAAGGTGTTTACAGCCTGGTACAGAGAACGATTTTAGTTAATACAGCTAAT
Source organism: Danio kyathit (assembly GCA_903798195.1). Taxonomy (NCBI): domain Eukaryota; kingdom Metazoa; phylum Chordata; class Actinopteri; order Cypriniformes; family Danionidae; genus Danio; species Danio kyathit. The sequence goes on from LR812528.1 coordinate 32,250,662, forward strand.
ATTACCCCCCATGACAACTGTGAGGGGGTGATTTTTTTAATAACTCATCCGTTTTGTTTATATTAAGTTATAATAAGTCTGCACAATTAAGGGCGTGGCCACTTGAGTGACAGCTAGGTCTCTCTGGTCGCCGCAACCTCACCTCAGCTGATTCCGGCTGAGTAGACGCTGAACTCGGCATATTCGTCGTATTTTTGTTTTGTTTTATGTGGCTTTACACAGGTCAGTTTCTTTTTGGAATTATTTTTTACAATTATCAGATGATATGGCACGCTGTGTGCACTTAATTGTGCTCACAAACCATTCATGTGGCCTCCATTTCCCAGGTGAGTAAAATTATATACTTATATACCATCTCGATAAATGTATTTGCTTTATTTAAGATAAATTATCATTTGTATTTTTCTTTAGAACTGTAATGCACTCCAGAATCTGACAGATTGATTAGCTTTAGGCTATAGAACAGTCATCTGAAACGTTGTCATACAGTGATATGCCTGGATTTTTATGAATAGCTTCGCATTTACACAGACTATATTTGAAGTATTAAGAAGTAATTTGCATTTTCCTCCTGTAGAAAAGCAGCATAAGAACAATGCTTAGCGGCTCAATGTATTACAACAGTGTTTTTAAAAGACTAAACACTTTATTGCTATAGTGTACAACCAAGCACATGTGGTCAGAACACAAACGAGTTGCAAGTATTAAGCATTTCTCCCAAAGAAAAGCCCGTCTATGCAAAATGATAGCATACGTCTTAAGCTGGTATTTGGTTAACCCTGGTTGGAGCGATGATGCACGAACAAAATGGCGCCGGTAGGCCACGCCCGCTCGTAGCTTTATTTGTGCCCTTCAGAAACCTATGGGTGATGTCACAGATACTACATCCATATTTTTTACAGTCTATGGTTTTATTACATAAATTAAAACATGTTTCAAACATATACTGTAGTATAACACTTGGTTTTTTGCTAGCTAACACATAGCTAGACTGTTTTAACACTAGGAAAAAAGAAATAGACCAGTAATATCCTTTTAAAATTGGTGCAGTGTTTCAAGGTCACAAGACACTCTTAGGTAAATTCTCACATTATTCTGAAACCAAATTACACATCCAAGTAAAATTAGTGAATCATTTGTAATTATCTGGATTTCTGCAAGTCCTCTAATGGGTCATTTGAATCACAAAAATCCCATTTAACAAACAGCATACAGAACAGTAGGTAAATGCAGTATATCATTGTTAAACAAACTGTTTAAACGTTACAATGATAATTACAAAAGGTTCACATTTTTCCCCTAGATTGAGCACTATAATGACAGCCTTATCATTAAACACATGCAATCACAGTAGGAACAGAATAACCTATTGTAACATGGGAGGTGTGCGCTATACTGTATATCCACGTCTTCCTAAAAATATGAGATGGAACCCTTCATTAAGTTAATTATGTGGTGTCTAATATTCTCTGATTGTTAAAGAGAAGAAAAGGCCCTGGCACTTATGTGGGGTTAATTAAGCTGAAGATAAGCATCGACTGTCAGATTGTGATTTACACACACACACACATTTTCACATATGCACACAAATCCACAGCAGTTAATTAGAGCTCATAAATGCTTCATAAGTCATGGCCGACAGATAACTGATGGGCATTAATGGAGTCCTTAGCGGGGGATTTAACCTTTAGTTGTTTTACACTGGTCAGAACACACACAAAGCAGACCAAGCGGAACGCCGGGGTCAAAGCCTTAATCTATAAAACACAAAGAGAAGCCAATTTGGCAGTGAAAGAGCAAGGGCAGAAAGGAGCACTCTGAGCTAAACTGTATCTAAAGGAAGCCCGAGATAATGAAGGGGATATAATTTTCCCTTAAATGTTATCAGCAGGATTCTGTTTTAATTATTTATCATGACTTTGCACGAATCTCTGTGTCATATAAATATATATATACAGTCAATTCAATGGAGAGATAAACACAAATGCTTAGATATAAGCTGCTCAATGAGTTTGACTAGTAAATTACATTTTTAATATGGGTGACCCTGAATCCTGCTAGAGAAAAGGGAAGGAGACGTGAGAGCCAAATTGATGGATTAATGGATGGATGAATGGATAGATAAATGGATGAATGGAATTAAGAAAATCATTACTTGACAAGCAAAAGAAGAAGGAAGGAAGAAACAAAGGATGGAATTAAGAATGAATGAATAATTCAGGAAAAAGGGAAAACAAAATGGGAATGGATGAAAAGAACAAAAGGATGGAAGGAAGCAAATGTAGAAATGGATGGATGGATCGATAAATGGATGATGGAAATAAAAAAATTAATGATTAATTGAAGAAAAGGGGGAAAACAGAAATTGGGAAGAATGATAAAAATGAAGAATGGAAGGGGGAGAAGGAAATAATGGATGGAATTGGTAATGAAATTATTAAAGAATGAAAGAAAGAAAAGGAGGAAGAAAGAAAGGAAGAAATGAATTCATTTTCTCAACCCAGGCTCATTATGAATAGGTACCCCTGTATACATTTCTGGAAATCGCCAAATAAGTTCCAGGAGGTACATTTTTTGGCAGTTTTTGTTTTCACAAATCCACCAGAGGCCGCTGTGTACGCTTTGTGCGCCTGCTGTTCTTAAGTAAATCCATCAGAGGCCGCTGTCGACTGACTGACTAACTGACGTCCGATTCCCCCTCCCACACCCTTCTTTAAACCCAACCGATAGTGTTTTCAAAAGCACCAATTGACCAAGCATCATACGGTCCCATAGCATTAATTTTAAAGATGAGATGAAGAGTTCAGATGCAAAAACCTCTAAATTCCGTCTGAAATGTTTCTCTAAAATTAGCATTTTTATCAGACTCCTGTGTGTACTGTATGTCCAGTAATATCACTTTTATGGCAAAGATTAAGTCCTTTTCCTGATCTTTAATATGAAATATCTAAGCATAAACAACGGAGGCTGAGAAAAATGTTCATTTTTAATGGAAATTTCAGATGGCACTTAGAGGTTTTTGCATCTAAACTCTTCAAATGCAGCCATACGTACATAGAAAAGACCATACATACATAATTCACGCTGTCCAGAAATGTATACAGGGCTACGTTTTTAATGAGCCTGTGTTCCGATTTCTTATTAGTTAAAAGAGTTGGTTTTTCAAGGAGTGTTAGAATGAAAAAATTATTAAATCAATGAAGGAAGGCAGAGAATGGAGGCTAAAAGAAAGGTATAACGAAGGAGAACAATATGTGGGTAAAGAAAGATGAATGGACATAATGAAATAAGAAAGACACAAGGAAAACAGGGAAGAAAGTAAAGAATCAAGAAAAGACTAAGGTCAAAAACAGATAAAATGAACAAAGCATAAGTGGATGATGATGTCATGAAGGAAAACGTTGGGAAAATGACAATGAGAAAGAAATGGAAGAAAAAAAAGAAATAACAGAAGAAATAAATTAAAATGAAGGAGGGAAAAATAAAAGGTAAAGACATCCATGACTACATGAGTCAAACCATGTGCAGAGAAGTACAGTACTGGTTAAAACCAATAAAAGGTGATTGAAACTCGTCCAGAAGAAGCCTAGTCGGTGTGTGATGGTTTCAGTCCCCCATCCTGCAATTACACCTTTTGTCCATTGTTGTATAGAACTGTACTTTCGTGACGGCTGCACAATGCCTTCATCTGAAACCTATGAGTCACATCTGATCCCATTCATGCAGAGTCAATGAGAGTCTCAGCTGAACTGGTCTCTGGATGATGGAGGAAATGGCAGGCTGAATGATGAACTGCTAGGTCAAGTGTGTCTGCTACTCTTTATCAAAACACAGGACGAATGAAAAAAACGTTTTAATGGTCTGTTGAAATTCTCGTTTCTGGTGGGATTGAAGGCGTGCGATAAAATCATTTAGTAGCTTCCCTCAGTTTTAATCACTGTTTAAAAATGACCTACACTCAAACATTAGTAGCCATGGTACTCAGTGACAGGTGGAGCCTTACACTATATTTACAGTTTAAATTGTATTTAAATGTTCAGGAATTCAACATAAAGAGACAAGACAAACAGGAGTCAGAGTAAGAGGGGGGGGGGGGGGGTTAATTAAGTGCTCAAGTGTTTATTTAAGAGATGAATTTTTGTTTGTCGTTTAAATGATACCAGTGAAACAGCAGTCTGTGAGGGAATGGGAAGATTGTCTCACCAGCAAGGAACAGGGAATGACACGGTTCTGGAAAGTGACTTAGAGCCTCTCTGTAATGGTACCACAAAGAAGGGAGGGGATGTAGACTTTCAGAAGCAGGTGGAGGTAAGGAGATGCTGAATGAGTGGATGTTCTGTAAGCAGCCGGTAACCAGTGCAGAGAGATAAAGAGAGGTGTGACATGGGCTCTCTTTTGCTAACTAAAGATTCCTTACTGAATTAGGTAATAGTAGATGATGCTGAAGACAAAAAGATGTTTTTTTTGCCAGATTAAGCTGTAGGTGATGGTCTTTCATTCGTGTGGAGATATTTCCCAGGCAGTGCAAGATCTTTGCAGCTACCATTAGGTAATTTTGCTGAAATGAAAGAGCCTTGTGTCATCGGCATAACAATGATAAGAAAAACCATGTGATTGGTTGATGGCTCTTAGCAATGTGGTGTAAATTGAAAATAGAATGAGGACCAAGAACCGATCCCTGAGGTAGCCCTGATGAGTTTTACATAACTCTCTTCCCCAGTCAAATATGTCAGTAAAGTAAGAATCCAGTCAGCAGAGTGGGGTTCCAGTGATGCCCACTGAGGAGAGGGTAGAAAGGAGAATCTGATGATTCACCACATCAAAGGCAGCAGACAGGTAATCAACCCACTCACAAATATGCTCAAAAATATTTGTGAAGAGGTAGATAACACGTTATATATGAGCTATTAGATATGCCCATGCCATTTACATGCAGAAATGTGATATATTCATCTCATTCACTATAACACTTACTGTCTATCACTGATTGAAATCTGGGAAATCTAACGTGCCATAACTGATGAAAATTCAGTCAAATATAGTACTGCAAAGAGCATTGCTAGTTTTAACTTGTCTATACATTTGCGAATAACCACGAAACAACAGAATAATCAATAGCTTGCTGTGTGCTAAAGCATTTTAAATGCATTTAAAGGAGGCAACCTGCATTTAAAATCCTTAATGTACATCAAACAGTTATTTATCCCTTACTTATTATACAGTAGCATACCACGATGATGTTGAATGCTTGCTTTTGATTGGCTGTTGAACATTCTAAGGATGTGCACAGCTATAACCGCACAGCTAAAGTAGTTCCAGGCAGGTCCTGACTACATTACAGTTCCATATTATTACGCTGAATGATTACAGTTATTTCACAGCCTACAACTGTCAAAAATCACATCACAACAAAACAGAAGGCTTTGAATGGGGTGTGTTAGAAACACACACAGGAGCTGCTTGAAGGCTAAAACCTGATAAACATCTTGAAATACAACATCTGAACAGTGTCTTTAGGCGTGGCATAGTATAAGCAGAATAATTGACTCTGGCCTGTTGAATTAATAGAAATTATTGCACATATGAGGAAAACAATGCATTACAACTTTAGGTGTGCATTATTTTTCTAATAAGTCAATGGCCTGTCGTCAATTATTATTATATATAATATTGAAACACTTTCTATACTTACAACTTAACCTTAACTGTCTAGTCCAGACTTATTCTAGTCTGTCAATTAATCTAGAACATGCACAAGATATTTGACATTTCCTAATTCCAGTTCTTGTATGTCCTCCATTTCCAATTTTCCAAGCTGGCCAGTCTGCAACAATTAATACTTCTTATAATGGAAAGTCACATTAAGATTAAATAAACATGAAAAGCTTGTTTCCATCACATCAAACGATTATGTATAAAAGCACCAGCATGTCTATATTTCCATAAATGAATCTTTTCCTTCAAAAAAACTATTTTCACCACCTATAGAGAGAGATATAATCTCTCCCTCCCAATGAAATCTATTACTGCACTCTATTACTGTATTTTATGACATTTTAGCCTACTGTATATCTTCACTGGCTCCTATTTTTCTTATTTGAGTCTATTGATTTACTAGCCATGCAATCTGTAAAAGAAAAACCACAGGATGTTTTCATTACTGTGTCCTTGAGATATAATTAATAAGATTTGGATAATAAATAATACTCGCTTAGGATGATAGCAGGTAAAATGTTTAGATTGGTGTATAAGCAAATTTAGCTTCATTCAGAGTTATGAAATCATGCTAAATTTAATACTTGTGCATAAAAAATAAGCTGGCTTCCATCTTCATGACAGGGCTTTTTCATGTACTTGTAACTGAGGTCTTAAACAAGAGGTCAGTAACTCTTTTTGGTCAAGGTGCAGAAAGAAAAAGAAACGAAATAGCAAAATAAATTAATTAAACTCCTAGGGCTTGAGTGTCCACATACGTGGACAGCACATTTAAGCTCTTAAGTGGCTATTTAAAATACTTTGAGGCCCAGTTTCACAAACAGGGCTTAGCTTAAGCCAGGACTAGGCCTTAGTTAAATTAGGCTATTTAAACCACATTTATAAAAATGGCCTTAGAAAAATACATTACTGGTGTGCATCTGGAGACAAAAAATGACACTCATGTATTTTAAGACATCTCACTGCAAGTTATTTTGAGTTAAGACAGCTCAAGCATGCAATTTAATCTTGACTAGCCTTAAACTTTGTTTGTGAAACCGGGGGTGAATGTTTTACTTTTTGTTACAGACATACAGTGTCATCTTGCAACTGTTTTGCAACATATGAAATGTCCCAAACCCTATTTTTAAATGTCTAAAATGGGGGAAAATGCTGTTTTTACTTTCTAATAGTCAAAGCAAATTCAAAAAAAAAAAAATTCTATGCTATATATGCATTAAAAAACAGGAAAAAGTGTTTTATGTAAATTGTGACCACACGTCCACATATATGGACATCATTTTCCTCTAAAAGTACATCATATGAAAAGATGATAATTAGATTTTTATTCTAATTAAGTTCCAATAAGCCCAAATAGCAAAGAGAAATAAAAATGCATGTAAAAAAAACACCTTGGGCAATAAGAGGTTGTGTTCATAATAGGAGTAAAGTACTGTATTGTACTGTACTGTTATACTGTAAACTACTGTTTAAAATTATGGTAATAAAAAAAGTAATTTTGAAGCTTTTTAGTGTGTGGTTAATAACTTTTCCATCATTACCTGTTTTCTGTGATTGTCAGATAGTAGTACTTCAATCAGTTGTTGAATTATTGGCAAAATTTTGGTATATCGCAACAGAAATTTGAGCCATTTCCATACATCATTTTGTTTATATTACCAATTACCATAAAACACTTTTACAATACACTATCTTGTAATTACATTACACTACTGTAATTAATATTACAATATACTATCTTGAACATCATCTTCAGAATTTGTACCGGTGGCAGTGAAATCTTAGAGCTGGGACACACCAAGCCAACAGTTGGGCCATTGGACAAAGCATTATGTCATTGAGCATCTGAAGAGGTAATCATGTTGTTGGCATCATGTCAACAGGAGTTTGCCTGATTCAGCATGTAGAATGGGTGTCTGCATTATTGCGGCATTGGTAAGAGCGAATTGAAAAAATGAATTGATGAAACCAAGTAAATGAAGCAAGTCAAGAGGATCACAAAGAAGCCGGCTGTAAATTTTTTGCAGTCCTCAAATATTTTAAACTATACAGTATGGATTATCAGATTATCTGACATATTTGAAAATCTAAAAATAAAAATGCTATGTAAACCCTGCTTTGTTTACGAGTTGTATATATGTGTGCAGCACTAGCCACCTGCAGGCATGGAATGCTGCCTATGCTAAGGCAGAGCATAGCGTCACTTACTCTAGTTAACTCACAGGATGTTTTTAACCTCAAATGAATTTTCTGCTCAAGTTAACTGAACTCGAGTGGAAGATGTGATTGAAGCAAATTCCATGTGTTCTTGGCAAAGGTGTTGTGCATTCAGTGTCATTTATGCTGCCTGGCGGAAATTTGCCTATATAACCCAGCCTCACACAGAACCCACATTCTAGTTTCTATCAGCTTTTTTTCCCAGATTGGACCAGACGCAGCGGACGTGAGGCGACAACACAGTTCATTTTTCCGTGGCTTTTTCTTTGCCATGGGTTAGGTTTGTACCAGGCTTTAGATGACGAAAAACTCATTTTTAGCTTACAGGCCAGACCTTTTTATACTCACCCAGAGAATCCCAAATCTCAGTGTGCTTTAGAGAAACACACACACACAGACGGCTGCTCATGAGCACCTTCACCACAGGGACTTTAAAGCAAGCTGCCCTCAAAGAGCTAAAGCACAAAGCACAAGATGAAATAGTAGAGAGCTTTACTCAAAAGGCTGGACATCAGAGTCACACACACACACACACACACACACACACACACACACACACACACACACACACACACACACACACACACACACACACACACACACACACACACACACACACACACACACACACACACACACACACACACACACACACACACACACACACACACACACAACTGCTCTGTAGTTCAAACTAATCTGAGCAGCACTGGAGGGTCTGCCTGATTCTTGTGTGTACTGTGTAAAGAATGAACATTTAAATAGTAAAGAATTAAAGTTACTGTATAAAGCTCTCCATAAGAACTCAGAGCTTGTCCTTGTGAGAATAACAGAAATGTTATAAAAGAAACAGAGCAATCCGTCTTATCTCGTCTCTCACGGGCTGAAGCGAGGGCATTCTGTCATCTTTCTTCTAAGCCAGGCCAGGACGCAATTCCCAACTCGGCATTTTGTAAAGACAGAACTAAAAACAGCCATTGTTTCTCATTAGACAAGCTGTATACAAACGGCTTCAGTGACATGTTTATTGTGAGATGTTGAGGGGCCTGGAGGGGCTGTTAGCACTTGAAACACTTCTTCTTATTCGCTTGTTTCGCCCCCAATCGCTGATTAAAATATCTGATACCCTCTGAGACTCTTGCCTACATCTTTTTTCTCTCTCGACCCTCTTTTTCTCTGAGAGCTCGCAGCGTAACAGTCAAAAAACAAGAACTTTAAACAGAGATCAAAACCATACATTTTGGGGTGCTTGATCTGTCTGGGATATTTCCGCTTTTGTCAGTGGACAGACTTGCTGGGATAATTAATTTGACACTCCGACTCTTCACCTTTCTCCGTTCCCGAGGGAGCCTGACAGAGGGCATCCAGGCCTGCTGTTATCCCAGATGGTTGAGACAAAAATATGAGAGCGTTGCTGACAAGAATGTGGCAAGTATGAATGGATTAAAGGAATGCCTTGCTACATTTCATTATTATACACTCGGGCAGTCTTAAAGGGACAGTTGCCTCAAAATTATTCCACATTCATTTTACATTTTGAGAGACCGTGATCACCAGAACTGTATTCGCTTTTTTTTTTTAACCAACATTCTTTAAACTGTCTTATTTTATGTTCCACAATAAATAGTAATGCTGGGTTAACACCAAATGTAAAGAACTGCTTCACTTGCTCTAGTTTACTCACGGGATGTTTTTCACCTCGATTTTTCCACTCGAATTGAATTATTTGAACTTGCACAGAAGACGAAATTGAGACAAATTCCAAATGTTCCTCATTGCAGCCCATGTTGTAATTTGCCTCTATTCGTGTGTTTGCATTGACTATGTAACTTAGTAACATGGACACTTCATTCTGCATTGAGGTGGATTGCAGTGAATTGTCACTTTAAGACCAGACTTAGATAAACAAAAAGTATTTACTGTATTACTGTTATTCCTTTAAAGGACACCTATGATAAAAATTAACTTTTATAAGCTGTTTGGACAGACCTGCCTGTATGTATAGTGTGTCCATTGTAATATTGGAGTGATTAAAATTTCCTGATGTTAAAACAGGACCCAAATCCCAGTGATTTTGATTTCCCCGCCCACCGAATTGATTGACAGGTGCCCTGTTTTTATAATAACATGTATACACATTGATTGATTAAAATATTTGTTACAACTCTCTGTGATTTTTATGCTTTATAAGTTTAAATAGTTTTTAAAAAAAGAGCATGTTTGTAATAAAGATAGTAAAATCGCTATGTAATTCTTAAACGCTACAATCACCACAGCCGTATGGTGTCAGTAAATGCGCATATATGTGTGTGTGTGAGCTGCAAATGTCATTTGTGTGAGACTCATCATTTCAGAAAGGCTTGAATAAACTTACTTGGTATTTTTGACTAATGAGCTGTATTTCAGCTTCATCCGAGTCTGTCTCTGTCACTGACTGCTGTTTATCTGATGCAAGGCAGGAAAAGCAGACACACACGTGGGAACTGTGGGCAGGGAGAAGCAGCTCATTTGGATTTGAAGCCACAGGCTACAAAAATAGCTACAATGTACTCAGACACCAAAATTGGTATATTTTTGGGGCTATAATTAATTATCCGATGGTTATTTTGAGCTGAAACTTTACAGACACATTCTGGAGACACCAAAGGTGCCCTTTAAGGTTCATATGCAAATGCCCATAACAAGTATGATAGTAATGTCTAAAAATAAACAAGGATTTGAATTACATTTATCATCGTTTCCTCTACATTCATTCTTTCATGGCAGGGCACCACGCCAAAATTCATCCCGGCACAGCTACATTACAGTTTCTTATTCAAAACATTCAGTCGTTTTTTTTTTTTAATAGCGGGTAATAATCACACCAAAACGTATTAAAGGGTAAGTGAATCATAACATCGCAAACTTTTCTGAAAGAATAAAGATTATTTTAACCTGCAAATGTGAATGAATAATTGTACACTAACCAAACCAGAATTATCAAATAGACCTTTTGCATGCATCAAACCACACAGACAGATCAGTACTTTTCAATTAATTCCAGGTATGTAAATGTGTGCAGTCATGTGTCTAAATATACTTATTTATCTAAAAACTGAAAATTGCAGAAGTATACGGGTGATTTTTTCAAGATGTCCTCACTGCGGTCTGTAACCACTGGACCAGGTCCACTACATCCTTTTACCGCCCACTAAGGTAACGCACATGCTACTGTGACGGTTGGGTTTAGGGCAGGGGGAGGTGTAAACAAATGTGCCTTACGTAGTTGACCTGGTCAAGTACATCATCAAGCTGCGGGCTACAGTAAGGGCTGTCTCGATTATTTTGCACCCCAGTTTCAAAAAAACATCCTTTTTTGGAAGAATATCAGGTTTTAAGTTCTGATATATAGAGTATAGTTCCATAACACAATGAATTCATATCTCAGAAGATCAAGGAAAATATTATATGACCCCTTCAGGGTGAAAAATGCAGTGAAAATCTTTTCATGTATCCCATTTCCCCATCATGTTCTGGCTTTTAGTGCCTTTTTTTCCGCTAGGATCTGAGCTATAGTGAAAATGATTATATGCAGACACCTGAAAAGCAGTTTCCCTAATCAGAGAGATGGAAAAAGCAGCAGTAAAAAAAAAAAGAGAGAGAGGCAGTGCTTTGAGCTGAGGTATTAAAGAGTATTTTGAGGACGCTGTGACAAACTGCCTGCACTGATAAACGGTGTTCTCTGCAGTGTCATCCTCAAGTGAGCATCCAAGCTTTTTACGACTGAGAAAAATGTACTGTGCTCAATTTCTGCCTCTGCTTTTCTCTCTTCATCCCACATCTCTCTTGCAATGTAACACACAAAACATGTATTACAATACAGCACAGTCCAGCTGCACATACAGTTTATTTCTGCCAGATTAAGGAACAAGCCTGTGTGGATTATGCACAGATTATGATGTCATTACTGTCAGATTCACAGATTATTTTGATGTCAAACACTGTGCTCATTCAGTAAAGAGATGAATCCCATTATGCTACGTAAATATTGCTTTTATGGAAATTTCGAAGATTATTTCATCTGTAAATTGACAATCCACTCCCAAAGCGGACATAGGAAGAAAAAAATATTGATGTACTACAATCTACATATCATTTTAATCTTAAATCTCTGTAACTCATCTACAGAAATTGACATGGGATTTAGGCCTGACCCCAAATCAGATAAACTTCTTATCAGTGGAAGTGACAGTAGCGGTTTGACCATTCACTGACCTCTGATAATGTGATTCTTACTATTATCAGTGACAATGTCTCATAACCAGTGGTTTTAGGACAGTAGTTATGAGGAAATAATGCACTTGCTGACACTGATTTCAGGTCAGTGGCACTTTTGACATGAAATTCAGAATGAACTTGACAATCAAGGACACTGTAACAAAATCATTTACAGATAACAATAGATTTACATTTAAAAAATACATCTACTTTTCTGAAACACCAATGTTTGTTTCTTTTTTTTCCCTTATATTTATATATATATGGGCAGCGCGGTGGCGCAGTGGGTAGTACTGTCGCCTCACAGCAAGAAGGTCGCTGGTTTAAGCATCGGCTGGGTCAGTTGGCATTTCTGTGTGGAGTTTGCAGTTCTCCCCACGTTCACGTGGGTTTCCTCAGGGTGCTGACTTTCATTCACTGTCATTCATTTTAAAAAGCACCATTTAATTTTTTTTATCCATTTATGTTTTACTCGAACGCATAAACTCTACAGGTGCCTGATAGTTAGATGTGGAGCTAACAATAATCCGAATCACTGTAGTGAACTGCATCCATGTTGATGTGGTAATTTCACAGTAGGAATACACACAGGTTCGAAGACTGTTTCTCATCACCTACAGTGCAATTCGGCCAGGTATACATCCGCGCTAAAATATCAAGGTGAAAGTCATCATAGTTTGCGTAGAATAGACCCAGCTCCCAACCCAACTTTGAGAATAGATTAACGGCGATATTTTTTTTAATCGTCTGATAAGAGTCTCGCGTTAACGCCGATAACAGCCCACCACTAATATATATATATATATATATATATATATGTATATATATATATATATATATATATATATATATATATATATATATATATATATATATATATATATATATATATATAAGGGTGTGAAATGTGTGGATGTCAAATGGACATCAAGGTATTGACATGATATTGATTTGGACTTTTAATGTGTTTTTTTATTTCGAATTGACGCAAGATGCCTGCTGGGAAATTGATGACAATGAATACTGTAAAAGGTGGCACGGTGACTCAGTGGTTAGCACTGTCACCTCACAGCAAGGAGGATGCTGGTTCTAGTCCAGGCTGGTCCAACGATGCTATATTAAGTTTTTCATGTTAATGTTTATTTTACTGTCTCATTTAGGGAAACTCCTGAGATAAATAAGTTATATCTCTAAACTCTGAACTAATAATAATAATGCTGTGCTTCCCACATCCTTTATTCAGCCACAATGACTTCTGGGACTTCTCGAGCGAGTTTTGCACTCATCCGGGAACTTTCACGTATCCTTTGTTCTTCGTTCTTGAGTATTGTAAATGATCTTTGGCGGTTGACGTTACACGAGAACACAAGGATGCAAGATCGCTATAGAACACATATTGAGAAACAGCCTGATTCAGATCATCAGCTCATTAGCAGAGACTGAAAGGCCTGTAAAGGGTGTGACAGACAAATAAGTCATCCAAAATAGACAGTGCTGGGGGACCTCCAGGAAGGTGGTTAGGAAACACTGATGTAAACAACCTTGATGTCCAAATGACATAAAATTGACATCTATTATTGGTGTCATAATGCGCCAAAAATCTATTAAAAAACTGCCCTGTATTCTTTTTAATGCATTTTTTGATGCCAATGTTAGATGTCAGTTTGATGTCATTTTGACAGATAGTCGATTTGCCTTTTTGACGTGTTTTTTGATGTCGTTTTAACATCAAGGTACCCACTTGGTTAGCATACTATAGAATTATTAGTATTTTCAGTATTTATAATTGAGATAAATGAGATACTAGTTCACACACAGCAAACACCACTTGCTGGTCATCTGGTTCATACAATCTCAAATGCCACACATCGCCTCCAGATGTACTGGTCTCTGTTGACAGTATTAATGCAGTATGTGCTTAATATACGAAGAACGAGAGAGAGAGAAAGAAAGAGGTCGTCCGCACCACAGGCACCTGTAATTAACACACCGTTGAGAACAGAATCTACAGCTTCACCTCTGAGCGGAACAGAGCATGAGCGCTTCATTATCAGCTAATTAATAAAGCCACTGGTTAGCATGTTCATGTCCCAGAGAGGCGTTCAAACTGTGTCACATCCAATTTATTTTTCCAATAGGACAAACCCCGCAGAGCAGGAAACAGGAGACCACAAAGAAAGATTTATATTAATACACATGCCATGAATTCAGCCTGCCACAACTGCAGAATAAATCCAGTCAAATGCCTCTCTGTGCAGTAAATCTATAATATCCACACACATTTTCTTTTAAATCGATAGTGAGAGGTCTTATTCTTCATTATTTCTGCTCAAAGCCTGTCTCGTTTGATTTATTGCCTGTCATAAAAAAGCACATGCACATGTTTAAATAAACTTTTCAATAAGAGGCTGATTGGGTGGAGAAAATATGAATCCTGCATGTCAACACTTTCTGTTTATAAATGCCAATTTTCATGCTTGAATAATCTTTTAAATCAAGTCTGTCTGCATATTTCTATAGAAAGCTAAAGTTAAATACAATTAATTATAATTAATAAATTTTTTATTTAATTAATTATAATTTCTCTCTATTTATATGCTTATTTCACGTGGCCGCTATTTTAAAGAACAAAAGCGAGGCTGCGGTGGGAAGAAACCAGGAAGTATAAGATCAGCACTGTAAACATTGCAACAACATGCTGTGGACTACAAACATCCAGCTGTTGTTGAGATTTCAAAACACATATACAGTGTAAACATCACTTTAATGTCATTCAGTTAAGTTTAATTTAAACAATTAAAAGCATATTAGGTATCAAACAAAATCACAATCTCTTTAAGAGTAATAGGCTTAAGTGTCCTCCTAGACTTCAGTTCATGGCAGCAGGTAAACACCGTGAGGACGCTTCTCTGCTTCAGCCTATGTAACCCGGTGAGCGATAAAACGATGCAGTCCTCTGTAGCACACCCTGTAATAGTGTTGTCCCAGTACTGAAGTTTTAAAAACTTCCATTTCCCACTAACATTTAATTGCCGCTGAGCGCGTTCCTAAACAGCTGATTTGCCATTGTGTTCACCCGTGCTCAACAGAAATGATTGGCTGTGAAGGTCATCAGTTCACTGCTCTTCACAGATTGCAAACACAGATACACGGACATTGGAGTGTTTTAAAGCCGTGAAGATCAGTCGATTCATCAAGCGGATCGCTCGTCTGTGTTTACACTCCGTAAACATCAGTGAAGTGTGGTGAACTCATGACCTTCACGACCAATCACAGTCATTTCTGTTGCGCACGTGAACACGATGGCAAATCAGCGCTGTTTAAGAACGCCATCAACAGTGCCTTAAATGTTAACGGCAAATGGATGTCTTTTTTAAATTTTAGTACCAAAATTTTTTATCGTGACAGGTCTAATGAAGTGAAAGAATCAGTTCATTAACTTGAGTTTGATAAACAACATCTAAATCGTGTGTTTGGGAAAGAAAACGTTAGCTAACTAGAGCCATTTCCCTTAGCTGAACTGAAAATGAGGTCCAATATCCTTTTTTATTTTCACAATACAATCAGAACGGACCTTTAGGTCACTCGGAAGGAGGTGAAAATATAGTTGTGTCACTTTTTCTTCGCTGATAAGATATACAGCCAGTGTGACTCAGGCGAAACGTCCAGGTTTCTTCCCACCGCAGCCTTGATTTCGCTTTTAAAATGGTGGCCCCATGAAATCAGTCTATTCCTTCACAGTTTGGTTTATATCTCACAACTCTCCATTTCCATTTCATCTCTCACTGCAATTTGGAAATTACTTCTTATAAATCTGAATGTATTTGTTGCAAATGTTTTTCATCAGAATAGTAACTACTGTATTTCTTACAATAGTGAATTTGTAGGTTATCGTAATTATGACTATTGTAATTCTGATTACATTTCTCACAATTGTACATTTTTTCTGAGTTGACTATTTCTTACAATTGCCAGTTTACAGTTTATATGTCCTAATCTGACTTTATTTCATAGCTGTTTTTAGTTGTATTTTTTTTTGTGTTTAGTTTTTTCTTCACTGTTGCTATTGTATAATTCACAGGTGTCAAACTCAGCTACTGGAGGGCTGCAGCTCTGCACAATTTAACTTTAACACTAATTAAACACACCTGATCAAACTAACTGAATCCTTCAGGCTTGTTTGAAAACTGCAGATATGTGTGTTAAAGCAGGGTTGGAACTAAAATGTGCAAGACTGCGGCCCTCCAGGAACTGAGTTTGACACCCCTGGTACTGTATAAAGGATCTTGCAAGTCTGACTTTAAGCATCTGCCAATTCTGAATTTATTTATTTAAATTGGGGTCAATATCTTCATTTCTCATCATTCTGAGGGTATTTGTTACAACTGTTTACATCATCATGACTTTTTTCTTACAACTGTAAATTTAAAGGTTCTTGCAACTGACTTTATCTTAAAATTCGCAACAGTTCTCACAATTTTACCATTTTCCTCTCTCAGAACTGACTATTTCTTACAACTGCCATTTTGTAGCTTATGCAGCTCTCACATGGTCGCCCACTGAAGCTACAGGGCTGCATCCGGTCTGTACCTGGATGGGAGACCACATAGGAAAACTAGGTTGCTGCCAGAAGTGGTGTTAGTGAGACCAGCAGGGGGCGCTCAACCTGCAGTCTGTGTTGGTCTTAACGCCCCAGTATATTGATGGGGCCTCTATACCGCTCAGTGAGCACCATCTTTTTGATTAGACATTAAACCGAGGTCCTGACTCTCTGTGGTCGTTAAAAATCCCAGGATGTCCTTTGAAAAAGAGTAGGGGTGTAACCCTGGCATCCTGGCCAAATTTGCCGACTAGCCTCTGTCCATCACGGGCTCCTAACCATACCCATATCATAATTGGCTTCATCATTCTGTCTCCTCCCCATCAGCTGGTGTATGGTGTGCGGTCTGGGGCAACATGGCTGCTGTCGTGTCATTGAGGTGGATGCTGCACACTGGTGGTGCATGAGGAAAGTCCCCCCAAAAATGTGCAAAGTGCTTTGAGTGTCCAAAAAAGTGCTATTTAAATGTAAGGAATTATTATTATTATTATTATTATTATTATTATTATTATATATCCCAATCTGACTTTAGTTCACACAATTGTCAGTTAACAAGTTGCAATTGTATAGGTTCTTTAAATTCTGATTGTTTCTTAAATTCTGGATAAGCATCTACACGCAAATAAATTACTTTTGTTGTTTGTTCGAACTCTTCTCTAAACAATTCTTGAGTTTTTTTTGGAAACAACTTAATTGTTTTACGTTCGATCCACCTAAATTTGGAAAAACAAATATGTTGAATTATTTAATTCATGTTGTCCCAACATAAATCGATTGTGTGGAACCCAGCTTTTCTTTTTTTAGTGTATTAAATTTGACTTAATTTCTGGAACCTGCGAGGAATATAAAAATGAAAAAATCAACAACAACAACTCAACGTTACAATTGCCCTTTTCTTTTCTTTTTTATTCCATGCCAGAAACAAGCTTTTATATTTCATCCTTCCTCTTGTAGTATAATAGTCCTGATATCCTAAGTATGAAAAATGCGAATGTATTAATAGGTTAATGAATGCATAAATATATTCTGCATTAAACTGACTCAAATTATCTTCTATTGCACCCTGCTGACCTGTTTGAATTACCATTTGAAACCATCTCACTGAACATAATGAGGTAATATTTTCACCCATTTTAAATGCGAAATTACCCTAAAAGTATCAAACCAGTAACAACGTGTGCTATATTCCAAGTGCAGCGGTTAATCTTTGCTACCAGATCAGTCAAACTGAATCAGTTCTATTGAGGATGACTGAACCAATCAACAGCTCATTGAAAACATCTCACTCAATAGAATCTTTATGTGGCATTTTAGATATTGTTTTTTCAGAAAATAAAAAAAGGATAGTTCACCCCAAAAAAATAAAAATTTAGTGATCATTTACTTACTTTTGACTTGCCTAAAACTAGGGGTGCGTTTCCCAAAGAACGATATAACTCATGGCTGAACTATCATAGTACGATGCATCATTGGGAAAAGAATGATGTAGTTTCCCAAAACTAGTTTCTCTGTCGCAGATCCATTGTTTGAACCACATTAGTCATAATGTAAAACATACGTTTTATATACATTCATTCATTTTCTTTTCGGCTTAGTCCCTTTATTAATCCGGGGTCGCCACAGCGGAATGAACCGCCAACTTATCCAGCACATGTTTTATGCAGCGGATCCCCTTTCAGCTGCAACCCATCTCTGACAAACATCCACACACACTCATTCACACTCATACACTACGGACAATTTAGCCTACCCAATTCACCTGTACTGCATGTCTTTGGACTGTGGGGGAAACCGGAGCACCCGGAGGAAACCCACGCGAACGCAGGGAGAACATGCAAACTCCACACAGAAACGCCAACTGACCTAGCCAAGGCTCGAACCAGCGACTTTCTTGCTGTGAGGCGACAGCACTACCTACTGCGCCACTGTCACCCGTTTTATATACAGTTGAATTTTTTTTAATTAGAATTAAATTAATTAGAATTATTAGCCCCTCATTGATTTTTTTTTTCTTTTTTGAGTGTTTCCCAAATGACGTTTGACAGAGCAAGGAAATTTTCACAGTATGTCTGATAATATTTTTTTCTTCTGGAAAAAAGTCTTTTTTGTTTTTTCCTGGCTAGAATAAAATCAGTTTTTAACTTAAGAACTATTTTAAGGTCAAAATTATTAGCCCCTTTAAGCAATTTTTTTTTTTCACTTGTTTACAGAACAAACCATTGTTATACAATAACTTGCCTAATTACCCTAACCTGCCTAGTTAACCTAATTAACTTAGTTAAGCCTTTAAATGTCACTTTAAGCTGTATAGAAGTGTCTTGAAAAATATCTAGTAGATTCGTAGTATCGTAGATTCCAATTTACATAGGTCACCTATAGCTTTTATCATGAGCCACGGCTGCGTTCAAAATGCCATAAATGATTTCAAAGTGCACTACGAAGAGAGCACAATTGTCAATATGAAGATGGCTAAAACTGAACTATAAAAAAATACATTGAAAGCAAATTACACATAAGAGAAATGGCTTTAATAATTTTTTTCAAAATGAATAGGGCTTAGGGGGATAACTGGGAATAGAACACACCCAGGAACTAGGTTTCTAACTACAGCTCTAAAAGTGTAATTGCAAACGTACAAGTTTGCAATGCAGTTTGCGAATGTTCATTGGAATGATGGATTTGGGAAACACCAAATAAAAGATGCTTTGTAATGACGGAACTTGCAACCTTAGCTGGCTAATGATGGTTTTCGGAAACGCACCCTAGTTTGAGTGTCTATTTTAGTGATTTCATTTTGAAGCATGTTGTAAACTGACAGCCTATGTCTTTTAGTGTTTTTTTCTTACTATGATGTCAACGGTTACCAGTGTCCAACATGTTTTTAAAAACATTTTCTTTAGAGTAAATGATGAAAGCATTTCCATTTTTTTGGTTGAAATATCCCTTTTAAACATGGGGAAAACACTCAAGTACACTCAGTACATTCAATCATTTGTCCCATTGTTCAACAAAAAAAAAGAAAATCCAATCTGAAAAGAATAATGACATATTAAAAATTTTCAACTATTATTTTAAACCTGCTCAACTGTGACATGTGCCATTATTAATAATAGTGATTGTGTTTTTTTCCCCTTCGGTGGACATAGTGGCACTCGTGTACAATTCTGCCATTCATGGACACCCACTTGAAAGATAAAGAAAGAAAGCGGGCGAGAGAAAGCGCTGTTTAAACAGCCGGTAATCCTTTAATTGAATGCAGATTTATTCAGAGCCTCTGGTCGGACTGGATTAAAGGCTGGTACTGGGGGGACGGTTGTACTCAATGTGGGTCAGAAAAGCTTTTTGCTTGTTGCAAAAATTGATTTTTACACCCTTTTTAGGAAATAGCTGTTATATTCTTTGTCCAGGTTTGTTACGCTCCACTAGACATGTTTCAACAGTTTCTTTATGGCAGTATAGTTTTTGGTTTCTATCCTTTTATTTACTCGTCACATCAAATCATCTATTCTTGACCTTCACAGTGACTAAAAAAATGAGCCATGCAATAAACCAAAAACACTGTCCTAGAGAGATAAGCTGTATTGACAGGAAAAGGTTTTGATGAAACATGTACTGAATATACTGTATGATACTGCCTTATAATGTGTCTGACCAGCAGTTTTCAAACAGGAGGCTGTGAGAAATGAAGAGAAATGAAGACTTCAATTTTAAATAATAGCCTAATATATAGCCAAATAATAGGAGATCAAAAAAAAAAAAAACTGTAATTATTTACTCGTCCTAATGTTATTCTGCAGAACATAAAATAATATATATATATATAAAATATGAAACAATTTTTTCCATTTAAAGAAAGAAAAAAAAACCTTAACTTCGTATTTCACAATTTTGACAGCTTTTTCTTACAACTGTGATTTTTGTAAAAATGCAGTGTTAATGTGGATTTAATAATGTTCATTCAGTATAAGAACAGATATGCATATAGATTCATTCATTCATTTTCCTTCAGCTTAGTTCCTTTATTCAACAGGGGTCGCCACAGCAGAATGAACCGCCAACTTATCCAGCAAATGTTTTTACACAGCTGACGACCTTTCAGCTGCAACCCAGTACTGGGAAACATTCATTCACACACATACACTACGGCCAATATAGTTTATTCAATTCACCTATAGCGCATGTGTTTGGACTGTGGGGGGAAAACCCGAGCACATAGAGGAAATGCACGCAAATACGGGGAGAACCTGCAAAATCCACACAGAAATGCCAAATGGCCCAGCTGGGATTCAAACCAGCGATTTTCTTGCTATGAGGCGACAGTGCTAACCACTGAGCCACCGTGTCGCCCTATGCATATACAGTATATAAAATAAAACAATGCTCATATACGCTTATTTAAAAATATATAAAATATTTTGGTTACACATATTTATTAAAATGTAAAAGATTTAAAAAGACTTGCTGGCAAAGGTTAAATTGAAGTTTGAAAAGAAAATCTGATCGAACATTTAAAATTTAACAACAAATTAGCATTTGGGGGCTTATTAATGATTTTTAGTCTTTTAGTATGTCATTGAATGATTCTTGTAAATGTGCATGATGAGGTTTTTTAGCTTATAAACTGTTACACTGTAAAAAAAAATATCCTCAAATGAGCAGCTTTTCATGTTTTTATTTTTTCCCATTTATTTATGCTTTTAAATTGCATAAGGGGACCTTGAAATGTTAACCTTTTTATTAAAATGAATATAAAATATTTTGGAGTGATATATTGTCTGGGTTGGTGATGTATATTACAGTAAAAAACCTTGTAATAAACTGACAATACATTTTCTGTTGTATTACAAACTTAATTTCTCGCTACATTGTATTATTTCCAGTGTTGGGGAAAGTTACTTTTGAAAGTAATGCATTACAATATTGAGTTACTCTCCACAAAAATTAACTAGTTGCGTTACTTAGTTACTTTATATAATAAGTAATGCACTATGTTACTTTTGAGTTACTTTTTATTAGGCTTGATCTCTTTCAGACTTTTTTTTATTTTTTAGAAAAGTTCTGCAATTAACAATGTGCTATACAACCTACACCTTCATTTACCTTTAAATAAACACATCAAAAAATAATATTTTAGGATAATGTTATCTGAGAACCTCCTCATCCCAGAGCTCTATTTGTGTATCTACAGATTATTGAAAGATTACAGTAATGTGTTTGCTACTTTTGTACTATTTATCTTAAGTAAAATCACTGTCCATTGAGACAATCCCCTTTTCCTTTTCTTTGATGTGTTCAAAATAATGAACACATTCTCTCATTGACTGTGTGATTGTGACTATAATTTCAATTAAGCAATTTATTGTTTAAAATCTAATTAATTAAACTAAAAAGTAGCTCGAATATTAGGGGAGAGCGGGGCACAAAGTAACACTTTTTGGTTTTGGTCAAATAATTAACAAAGTAATGGGTTAGACAAACTATATATTTTCTTTTTACCAACAACACACAAGCCTGTCCTACAAATGAGCACTGGAATCATGATCGCCGGACCTATGGTTTCTGTGCAGTATTGCCAAAAGTGCCAGAAGTATAAATGTTACTATTTACCCCACCTGCGGGGCAAGTTGTAACAGACAGAGGGTTAGTTGAAACACATGCTTATAAAGGCAGATTTCACACTATTAATTTAAATTCAGTTTACTTTAAATAGTAGCTATATTTTCTCAGTAATTGGCTCATTTCTTTTTTATTCTACAAAGCACAGTATGTTTATTTATTTATTTTGTTTATTGGATAAACACTTTTGAATCTATTAGCATTATTATCCATTTTTCCATTATTA
The DNA here is from genome assembly GCA_903798195.1 of Danio kyathit. Classification (NCBI taxonomy): domain Eukaryota; kingdom Metazoa; phylum Chordata; class Actinopteri; order Cypriniformes; family Danionidae; genus Danio; species Danio kyathit. The sequence goes on from LR812528.1 coordinate 32,273,293, forward strand.
TACAATGTATTTATTTGCATTATTAGCAATAAAATATTTTTTTTCTATTTAAACAATATTTTCTATTAAAAACTTTTTTTTTTTTTTTCAAACGCTCTCAATATTACACTCAAAATTCAAAAAAATATTTTGTTAGTTTAATTGGTGTCCAACAGTGTGTGGCTTAATTGTAACACCCTGTGTCATGTTTTCCTCAAAACTGGCTAGCAGTCACTGTGTGCTTTATACATCTGTCAAAATGGTTTCATCTTTTAGCCTAGAAGAAAGTGATCACAACAATACAAGATTTTACGTAAATACTTTCTCAGATTTTTTTCAAATAAAAAAAATATCGACTGTAATAAAAAATAGTTTTATGCTGCAAAAATGGTTTCTCCTGTGTATCTCATCCAAATTTCACCGAAAATTTTCAATAATTGGCAGAAAGACGTCTGCCGACACAGTGGTGAAAATCTCAAAAGCATGCCATGGTTAACCCTGAGCAAATACCTTAAAACTCTGTGTTACATTTAACCCCGTGTTACTTTGTGCCCCGCGCTCCCCTATTACTTATTTCTTAAAAGTAATGCGTTACTTTACTCGTTACTTATTAAAGTAATATTATTACGTAACTTACATTACTTGAAATGCACTACCTCAATACTGATTATTTTAAACTACTAAAATGTCAATAAAATTCACTTTGTTAAACTGCTAAGTTAAATTTATATATATATAAAAAACACCTTTTTAACCACACACAGACTACCAGTGAATGATCACAAAAGTTAAGGTTAAACAAAGCATGCTGAATGAGCATCATTTCTCTTTCTGTCCAACATCCAACAGCAACTTCCCTCATAACAGTGAAAGAAAAGAGTTGACATTTCCACCTGATTGCAGCTTTTCGGCGTCTAGAGAGTAATATCAGAAACACTCTGCGCTCAGCTTCTCTCAGGGGTCCGTCAGAGGCACGAGGCGTCCCTCTCCTCTCCTCTCCTCTCCTCTGGCGAGCTGTCAGTCTGCTGTGACATTAGCAAGCTCTCTATCTATTACTGCAGCAGACCCACAGCAGGCCAGCAGGAGCTGCAAAGATGCCTGCCTGACAGCAGCAACACTGACACCAGCACAAAGAGGACACTGCAGGAGGCAGACAGACAGACAGTCAGACAGACAGATTCTCTACACACGAAGAAAACCGTATTACTATGAATGTTCTGCTTCATTTTTTTTGTGTTTGGTTCATGTTTTTTTGTATAATACTTTAAAGGGTACCTACTGTGCACAAATCTATTTTATTCCACACAGTTATGTGGAAACAGTGTGTGAACGTATAGCCAGCCTCTAATAGTAAAAACTAATTGACTCTATTTTTTATGAACACTTCATAAAAACAGTCTGCAGAAACACTTTGATATTCCACCTTTGTACATGTTATTGGAGGGGGAAAGTCCCGCCAATTAGTGACGATCACTCCCTCATTAGCATAGACAGCCTTGAGTGAGAAGCAGCCTATACAGTATGCTGATGCATTGAAATGTGTGACTCCGCCCACATTATAAAATTAGAGTGTGAATCACAATCTCATTTGAATTTAAAGCGACACAATAAATGACACAATTTGGACCAAAGACTAAATGAGGCAGTTTGAAAGAGTTCTAAAAAATATTTGTGAAAACATACACACTCTAGGGATGTCATAGACTTATTTTACTTTTTATCTTGTAAAAAAGCGGCATAATACTGTAGGCCCTTTTTAAAAAAAGACTTTGAAAATATAGTTTATGTAAATATTTGGAATTTTTATTAAATATGTATTTTAAAAATTCACACTAAAACTTAAATTTTGAACAGTATTGTAAAAATAAAGTGATAAAAATTTAAAAGTGACTGGAAAAACTGAAAACAGTAAATCCAATTATGCTGAATTTACAAGTAAAGCCATACAAAATAAATCCTGCGGTTAGGTCCAAATTTCAGTTTTTACGTGCAAAAAGTAAATTATTGTATAGGTTTGTCTTTTTCATGCAACACACTAATGATCAATCTACAAATTATTTAGTGCATTAACACATCCTTAAGTTTTTCAGTTTAAAAGTAAATCAGGTTTAAATTGCAAGAGTTAATGTAGGGACAAAAGTAACACTGTTATTTACTGTATGTCCCACTGCTAATAGCCATAGCTTGTTTTTCACTTCCACATGAGAGTTTTCGTTTATGACATGAATTCATATTGCCAATAATAATAAAACAATATTTAAAAATTGTAGGGTTTTTTGACGGAAGTGAAATTTAAAATGAAAATGCTGTTTAATATTTTTTTGCAAAAATAAAGGATAAAATATGCTTGCAGTAAACATTAACAAGATCATAGTCAGCTATGTTTAAATTAAACAAGAGTAAGCCAGTAAATCTAGCAAATATTATTGTGTTAATTTTGACCCACACGTGTGTTACTTTCGTCCCTACTGACAAAGTCAAAAGTAACGATGCGCAACTTTTGTTTGAGGTGAAGCTATATTGGAGTTGTTCTACATTGATTCATAATAACACCTGATTTTCATAGACCACTCTCGTGAGTTAGTAACCACAGCAAAAAATACATTTCTGCTAAAAAAAATTATCTTTTAAAATTAGGTTTTTATGAAAAATGGTACTTTTGTCCACGCTCTCCCTTATTTTATCTGCGTACAATATCTGAAATACAATAATACTAAGGGAGTTAGCAATTCAAACAATTTCAAATAATAAACTTAAAAGCAACCAACTATTTAAAAGTGAAGAAATAAATGTATAAAAAAATATATGTAAATACATTACATATTTGTAAATTACAGTTCTTTTATATATAAAAAAAAATAATATAATGGCTGGCCAATTCAACTTAATTCCAAATAGTAAACTGCAAAGCAATCAATTATTAAAAAAATTAAAAATAATTTAAAAAGTAAAAATTTAATAGATAAATAATCAAAATAAAACTATATAAAACTATAAATATATATATAAGTTCTCAATTTTAAAACTAAAACATAATATACTGTTGTGGGGACTTAACGATGCAGACACCAATAACTGAGTCGACACCTGTGATCAGAATCACCTTGATCGAGAGCCATTTTGGTCTCTGACCAAAATCAGAAGGTCAGGCCACATTTGTTGCAGTACAGAGCAGGAAGCTGAAGCCTTGCGGCTATGGGCCTCATGACTGGTTCATCATCAGTTAAGTGTCATCGGACCCACTATCCTGATCAAGTTAACTCAAGACAAACGGGTAACTGATCACGAGAACACTTTTCTTAACAAAGAGCTTGTGTTTGACCTCGGGAAATGGGGTTTTCAACCCCCATGCAAGACAGAGAATTGACTGACTTTGGTCCAAAACAAAGAATGAAAATCCTCTCAGAATTTTATAAACTCTCACCAAACATTAAAGTTCATCAGATCATCCTCAAAACGATAATAGTGGACTTTTAATGAAATGTCATGTTATTGCTCTTGTATGACACCTGAATCCTGTATATGTTAAGAATGCATTAATCATGTGTTTCCATTATGCTTTGAGTTATCACAAATGTACCATTATGTGTATGTTATTTGAGATGAATGAGTGAAACCCTTTCCCTTTCTTTCATTCCTTTTTAATTATAGATATGTAAAATGTATCATGTTCATATTATAAATGTATCTAATATGTACTATATGTCTAAGCACCATGGCTCATGTGAGTGAGTCACGCCAAAGTTGCATGTGCTAACATGGGACTGCCACGCAGATCCACGGACAATGCCTTATTAGCGGCCGGAAACATTGGTGGTTAAAACCCATCACCCCAAAACTCTCTAAGCGGAGCGAGCAGAGTCTAAGCAGAGCAGAGCAGAGTACAGCAGAACACAGTCGTCCAGTCCAACAGAGTTGCACCAGCAGCAGCTGTTGAGAAGTGGAGATGCTCCACTTCCAGGACAACTCTTCTCCAGGTCCAGTCCAGCCGGACTTAGACACTAAGATGGGATGAGACCAGCCTCATAATTCCCCATCTTCCGTTTACTCTTCTTTCTTTTCTTTCCGTAGAGAGTCTAGTTAAATTAAGTTGCGTCGCGAAATCCCTCAACACGAAAAACAGTTTGGCCGTCTCCAACTTAAACTACTGGACTTCACTTCATCAGTAGCCTCAGAGACGTCACTTCAACAACCAGCCAACCACTAGCGAACTCATGTGGGAATCCAGCTCCACAGAAGGACTTCCCCACATCACTACGGAATGCAAGTACATCTCCAGATCCATTGCTGAACTGGTGTATGATCTTCTGCTAGTCATGTTAAATGATAGATAACCCTGTCTAAGAAACAGTAAAGGTTGAATTGATTATTTGGTTCGCTTTGTTAGGTTTTACATCTTGAGGTTTTACATCACATCTCTCCTAAACTCTTCTTTCCTTCTATTCCTTGTCTGCAACCAGTATGAATGCGTGTGTGTGTGTGTTTTTGTTAGCTTTGTTTGTAGTCAATAAAGTCTCTTTTGTATTGAAAGGAAAGTGGCCTGTGTATACTTATGAATCTAATGCCTTATACCTAGATCTTGTTACCCTGCTTAAATATTAAAGTGTTTTTACTTTAGTTCGAATAGCAATATTCATTGTTGAGTCAACAGCCCTGTCTGTTCAAACGAGCGCTGGACGAGTCGTTTGTTCAGTTCAAGAGAGTTGATTCTCTTGGAGCCGCTTTAAGTTCTGTCATATTCCCTTTGAGCTAATTTAAAGTTAACGCACTGCATAATTGTCTATTACATGTGTGAGGCCCTACACTGTACATAAAATAACAGGCAGCCAATTGAAATAGCTAATGAGTTGAAAAGGGAATTAATTACACAGAATACACAAAATATAAAATCCCCAACCATGGTGCATACAGTATGTGCACATGTTAGTGGTTAAATCAGCTCTGCTGCCACAGGATAATTTAATAAACCAGTTCAGTTCAAAACAAAAACTACAAACCACAATTGTGCTGCGGTAAGCGATGTGCATTGCTTTCAAGTTAACCAAAAACCACCAGAATAAAACTGAATAAGTAACTTTCTGGATCAGTTCATTAAACGCCTTAAACAGTGTGTGAGCGGCCTCTTCCTCAAGCGCTGTCAGAAAGTGACAGGGTGTTTCAGCAATGACCTCGTCTCGCCGTTACACCAGCGCAACACATTAGTATTCCAGTAAAGCCTGAGGAAGAAATACAACCTCAACCGCTGTTATCCAAGCTTGATGATTAAAAGTGCTCCCATCAGCAACATGCACACGAGGGATCTTAAAGTCATTAAAATAAGCAATAGTATATTATTTCCTTCAGGTAATCAAAGCGAATTATTGAGTGCGTCTGAACGCTGCAGGCGACGAGTCTTTTTTAATAAAATGGAGACAGAGGACTTCACAATGACGCCGGATGAGCCTCTTACCCTTCCATTAAAGGAGCGCCGCAATGACATTGAGTGTGCTGCTGACGTATCTCAAAGTGATTAAACCTGACAAATGAAAGAAGAGTGTCATTTACATAGTCGCTCGACGTCTTCATGCTGGAAAATGGTGATCCCTGAAGAGTTCCAGAGGGCAAACCTTCACCTTTCTTCTGTAGGCTTACAAAAAAGCTCTTTTTGGGGTCACCTTATAGATTTAAATGGGCAGGAGAAGTTCAATTTCTTTGCTCTTGTCTTTGCATCACTAAAACATTAGGCTAGTTTCATAGTTGGATTATTTCCTCGTTATATACAAAGCATTTATTTAATGAGTATCTAAAAAGGGTTACATTTTGTGAAGGCACATGCAACATTATGAAGGCATATTTGCATATACACCACCTCCATTAAAATTTTTCTTTAAAAAAAAGGAAAACTCATAATGATAATGATTTCATAATAGCCATTGATCCTAGAATGCATTCAACCAGCCCAAAAGGTAAGTGTATCATTTTATTTCGATGAAAACATATGACTTAAAGGGAGGCGTGCTTATCCTGCAGGCACAGGACGTCAACATTACATAATATTGACGTTGTACCCCAACATACCCAAAATTTTGTTTGGAAATGAAAATCGGGTTGACTTCAGAACCCAACGTCAGGCCGACGTTAATGTCAAATGTCCAACTTAAAATCAACCTAAAATCAACCAAATATCAACATCTAATCATGCTACACCTTGACGTTGACATCTATCAGATGTTGAATTTTGGTCACTTTCCAACACAACCTAAAATCAACCAAAATATCAACATAATTTGACGTGGTAATTGGACGTCAAAAACAAGTTGGCCTTAGATCCTGGCTAGACATTGAATTTTGGTCACCTGACGTCACGACCTAAATCTAACCTAATATTAAGATGTTGTGTGCCTGCTGGATAAACCTAAAAATATAAAGTTCCATTTTTTTCGGTATTCACCAAAATATTTCTTTCTCTCATATATAAAAATACATGGATACAACAATGCAAATCTGGCAATCCAAAGACTGCTGCATATAAGCATATAAGTTCCCTTAAAAGCAAGTCATTTCCCTCTGCGGCCATCTTTGAAATGCCTCTCGGGCAAATTCTCTAAAAATGTTTGCCAAGCTTACGATTATGTTACATATTTGGAATCACCAATAAAAGTTTTATAAGTTTAGTTTCTAAATGTTTGAATCAAACAACATTGGCATACTTTCAGGTTGCCCAAGCTAATGCGCATGCTCATTTAAAAGGAACGAGATCACAACACCAACCTAATTTATGGCCTTTCTACACATTATACCATATCTATATATAATAATATATAATATATCATTATAATATATCTATATTATAATATTATTATATCATAATAATATCTGGATAATGCTTCGTCAGATTGAGCTGCATGATCTTCTAGAGTAATTAATAGATTACATTTCAGTTGGGACTGTTCTTAGTTCTAAAAACCCATTTTGGAAAGCAAGTTAGTTACAATGCATTACAGCATTATCCATATCAAATGCGAATATATATGTTAAAATTAGTTATTGTACACTGTGAAAAAAAATCTCTTAATTAACCGTTTCTGTATATTGTGATTCCCAAGTGCACAGAAAAAAAAATATTTTTGCAAATCTTTGCAAACAATTTATATGGGTTGAATTTAACAAACAAATAAAATTTAGTAATTCATTCATTCATTCATTCATTCATTTTCTTTTCGGCTTAGTCCCTTTATTAATCTAGGGTTGCCACAGCAGAATGAACCGCCAACTTTTCCAGCATATGTTTGGAAGTCGGATGCCCTTCCAGCTGCAACCCATCACTAGAAAACATCCATACACACTCTTTCACACACATACACTACTGACAATTTAGCTTACCCAATTCACCTATATCACATGTCTTTGGACTTGTGTAGGAAACCGGAGCACCCGGAGGAAACCCACACAAACACGAGGAGAACATGCAAACTCCACACAGAAATGCCAACTGACCCAGCCGAGGCTCAAACCAGCAACCTTCTTGCTGTGAGGCGAAAGCACTACCCAGTGCGCCACTCATAATTTAGTAATGTTCAACTTAATTTGTTTGTTTAAATTCAGCCCAAATAAATTGTTTACAACCACTTACCTTAAAAAAAAAATTTTAAAAAATGAGTAAATCCAAGGAATCATCTTTGAATCATTTCCTCTGTGTGTTTTCCATTGATTTTCGGTTGTGAAGTGCATTATGGGACCTTGATCTCTGCTCTGTCGACGTTTGATGTTGAAAATTCAACTCTACAGTTTAACAAAGTGACTGTTACTGACCTTTTAGTTGTTTGAAATAATATAAGAAATAATATATAGAGAAATAACAAAAAATGGTAATGGTAAAATAACAAAAAAATGTACTGGCAGTTTATTACAAGGTTTTTGGACAGTAATGTACAACACCAAGCCTGACATTATATCACTTTAAACTAATACAAATGTCAACGAAACTTACTTTTTCGAACTTTTCAAGGTTAGACATTGTTGGAAGAAAGATCAAGGTCCCATAATGCAGTTCAAAGGCATAAATAAATGGAGGAAAATAAAAAATAAAAACATGAATTACAAAATATGGGAAACAGCTAATTTATGAATATATTTTACTAAGGAATAACTAAGGAATAATTGTTTCATATTACCTAACATTAAAGAAACGTTAATAAATGCTGTGAAAACAAACTGCTAATTAATTAGCCAAGTCATTAAAATGAACAAATGAGATTTCCTTTATCACATCTTGTTCAGACTAATGCTACATGTCAGCGGTGAATTATGTTGCAATATTACGCCTCCAGTCAAAAAAAAATCTTTTTTCGTGTCTGTTTGCTTTACATGCTGTCAGGATGGTGTTAACACTGTAGCTGGTGAAGCTCACAAGACCCAGCAACCTCCTCCTCCTCCTTCAATATACAAAAGAAGTAAAGCTTGTGTCTTTGCCGTGAGCGAGTGGGAGTGAGTGAAGTGCCTGATGGCCCGCGGCACCGCTATCTGCCACTCACGCTGATTTGGCATGTCATGTTGGATCTAACAAGGCCACGCTCTAAGGAGATTTGACCACACGTAGAAGTGATACTGCAGAAAAAACGGCTGTTCCACTGATCCTCTGCGAAAAGACAGAGCACAGGGTGAAGGGAAGAGGATGATGAGTGCAAATTGATCTTTCAGTGTCCAAATGTGTTCCTTTAGAAAGAATAAAATAAGACATGTTTGTAAATACCCATTAAATTGGCTTAATCTGTATGCAAGTTTTATTTTTTGCATTGATGCATTTATAACTGGATTGGTTTATGAGGAGAATATATAAATAAAGTACTTTTTGTTAGATAGGAGTATTTAACATTTAGATGAGGAACTTGTTTGCTTTCTTTGCACTGTTGAACATTTCTCCTTGGCTTTTTTTTTGACAGAGCAATTAACATCTTTTGTGCGCTGTCTAGTCTGTAAAGTGTTTTGTAAAGCGCCAGGCTCTCTTCCAGGAACTAGCGTCAGTTCTGTGAATGAACTGTCAATCTGTGCTTGTTCTTGGGCCCAAGGCGAACACAAAGATTTGACATTTTTAAAAAGATGTACAGCCATGTAAACACAGAATGACAACAAAAGATGTGTTTGCCATTCTGATGCTTCCACCATCTAACTTTGTATAATTTGCTGTCATTAGCAAATATGAATACAAAAGAACTTTGAATATAAAGGAATATATAATGAAGAAAAAATTATTAATTATAAAACAAATGAATGACTCTAAGGAGTTGGTTCTTTCAATTCCTCATATAAAAAAGTCCATACACTTACAAGTTATTCGTTTAAATGAACTTGACACATTAATTACTTGCTTAACATCAGTGATGAATACTAAATAATACAAAAATACAATTCTGTAATCATTTGCTAATTCTTATGCCACACCAAAACTCATATGACATGATTTATTGTGTTCAACACAAAAGAAGATATTTAGCAGAATGTTTAAGCTGCTCTTTTCCATAGTGAGAGTCAATGGTTTAAAAATACCTTAAGAGCAGGGGTACCCAAATTTTTTGTATAAAGGGCCGAAAGCCAAATATAACTGAGAGCCGTGGGCTAAAGATAAATATACCAAGCTATATTACATTAAAGTTGCCATGGGTAATTTCCTAAATATTTCATAAGATTGAAACATAAATGGAAAACTTCACTTTAAATCCTCTTAACTAATACAGTGTAACAATTATAATGATAACTTATCGCAATAAAACATAATCACATTTTTAACAGTGGATTTCAGTGCTGAATACACTAGTCAAGCAGAATCTGCCTTTGCATTAATTTGTCCTCTATTCGTCGGGTGACAGTATGCACATTTAAAGCAAATATGAATAATTTACACCATTCAATTGAAATATTTTATTTCAGCTAGCTTTTAACATTAAAACAAACAAACAAAAGTTTACATTAAATTTGAAATGACAACCTCTAAACCATGTCCATCATTCCTTCTCTCTTCTCAGATGGGATGGTGGGCCAAATCAAAGGTTACTGTGGGCCAACTTTGGCCTGCGAGCGCTAGTTTAGAAATCCCTGCTTAAAAGTTTGAAAATGATAGCGTACACAAAAATTATTATTATATTACAATTTACTCATGTTCAAAACCTATTTGAGTTTCTTTCTTCTGTTGAACACACAAAAAATATTTTGAAAAATGTTGGTCATTGAGAGTAATTTTTTTCCACAGTCATTTTTTCCCTACTACTACATCCAGCATTTTTTAAACATTTCTTATTTTGTGTTCAACAGAAGAAAAAAAGCTTATAAAATTTTAAGACCACATGAGGGAAAATAAATGATGATGTAATTTTCATTTTTGAGTGGGTGAACCATCTCCTTAAATGATTTTACTGCATGATAAAGCATATTGGATTGTGTAGTTAGGATTACTCTGTAGCATAAGGCATAAACTGTATAAACAGGCATGAATAAGTAATGTCACCTAAGCAAGAGAGCTTTCATGAAAACTGCTAATATGAGATAGATACTAATGAATTTAGAGATTTTATAGAAAATCAAAAATGAAATATTGAGTGTTATGCTTTAGACATAATACTGACTGCTTTTTCTGTTTCACCAATAAGAATAGATCCAACAAAAGCTGAAGCCGACACTTGCCTCTCATAGCAGCACTGTATTGTTTCATTCCTGATTTAATCTTTCAATTAAGTCCATGATTCAACAATTCAAGACAGTCACTTGCTTCATTTTCTAAATATTCCAGCCATTTTTAATAATTCATTCTGAGAGTGCTTTCAAAAAAATTATTTGTAATTTATGTGTAAATGTACCTGTGTCGCCCGTGCTTGTATATATGAATAGCATATTTATCACCTGCATTCTCAAGGATGAACGTCTTAGTTTACTGCGGTTTTAAATAATTAAAGAATTCATTAATTCATTCATTTTCTTTTCAGCTTAGTCCCTTTAATAATCCGGGGTCGCCACAGTGGAATGAACTGCCAACTTATCCAGCACAAGTTTTACGGGCGGATGCCCTTCCAGCTGCAACCCATCTCTGGGAAACATCCACACACACTCATTCACACTCATACACTACGGACAATTTAGACAACCCAATTCACCTGTACCGCATGTCTTTGGACTGTGGGGGAAACTGAAGCACCTGGGGGAAACCCACCCGAACGCAGGGGAGAACATGCAAACTCCACACAGAAACGTCAACTGACCCAGCCGAGGCTCGAACCAGCGACCTTCTTGCTGTGAGGTGACAGCACTACCTACTGCGCCACTGCGTCGCCTAATTAAAGGGTTAGTTCACCCAAAAAAATGTTTATTAATTTATTCATTTCCCTTGTGTCGTTCGAAACCATTCTGAATAAATATGTATATATTAATATATATATATATATATATATATATATATATATATATATAATATATAAGAAATCTAGGTGAAACAAAAATAACAACTTCATTCAACACTTTCTTTTCCTCAGTGTCAGTATATTGTAAGGGTATAATGTCAAGCGTGATATGTGAATGCTCACCTTATACTGACACTGAGGGGAAAAAACTATTAAAGAAATTCATTATTTTGGTTTGGTTTGGTTATACGCGATAATAAGTGACTTGATACCACCTATTGATGGATTTTTAGTGATTATTTTTATCCATGATGTACATGGACATACAAGAAACTTCATGTAGGTACAATGCATCCGGAAAGTATTCATATCGCTTCACTTTTTCCACATTTTTTAGGTTACAGCCTTATTAAAAAAATTTATTAAATTCATTTATTTCCTCAAACTTCTACACACAATACCCCATAATGACAATGTGAAAAAATTTTTTTTTTAAATTTTGCAAATTTATTAAAATTAAAAAACCTGAAAAATCACATGTACATCAGTATTCACAGCCTTTGCCGTGAAGCTCTAAACTGAGCTCAGGTACATTCTGTTTCCAGTGATCATTCTTGAGATGTTTCAGCAGCTTAATTGGAGTTCACCATGTCAAAGCACAAACCAAGCATGAAGACAAAGGAATTGTCTGTAGACCTCTGAGACAGTATTGTCATGAGGTACAAGACTGGCGAAGGTTACAGAAAAATTTCTGCTGCTCTAAAAGCTCCAATGAGCACAGTGGTCTTCATCATCCATAAGTGGAAGATGTTTGGAACCACCAGGACTCTTCCTAGAGCTGGCCGGCCATCTAAGTGATCGGGGGAGAAGGGTCTCAGTCAGGGAGGTGATCAATAACCCGATGGCCACTCTGTCTGAGCTCCAGCGTTCTTCTGTGGAGAGAGAAGAACCTTACAGAAGGACAACCATCTGTACAGCAATCCATTAATCAGGCCTGTATGGTAGAGTGGCCAGACGGAAAGCCACTCCGTGCCTGGAATATGCCAAAAGGCATCTGAAGGTCTCTCAAACCATAAGAAACAAAATTCTCTGGTCTGATGAGACTAAAATTTAACTCTTTGGAGTGAATGCCAGGCATTACGTTTGGAGAAAACCAGGCTAATACCATCTCTACAGTGAAGCATGGTGGTGGCAGCATCAAACTTGCTTCAGAGTACTCTTGACCTCAGACTGGGGCGACGGTTTATCTTCCAGCAGGACAATGACCCAAAGCACACCGCCAAAATATCAATGGAGTGGCTTCACAACAACTCGGTGAATGTCCTTGAGTGGCCCAGCCAGAGCCCAGATCTAAAGCCTATTGAACATCTCTGGAGAGATCTGAAAATGGCTGTACACCGTCGCTTCCCATCTAACCTGATAGCGCTTGAGAGGTACTGCAAAGAGGAATGGGCAAAAATTCCCAAAGACAGGTGTGTCAAGCTTGTGGCATCATATTCAAAAAGACTTGAGGCTGTAATTGCTGCCAAAGGTGCATCAACAAAGTATTGAGTAAAGGCTGTGAATACTTACAGTATGTACATGTGATTTTTCAGGTTTTTTATTTTACATAAATTTGCAACAATTTAAACAAAAAAAATTCACATTGTCATTATGGGGTATTGTGTGTAGAATTTTGAGGAAATAAATGAATTTAATCCATTTTGCAATAAGGCTGTAACATTAAAAATTTGTGGAAAAAGTGAAGCGTTACGAATACTTTCCAGATGCACTGCACAACTACATAAAAAAATGACAAAATAACTGATTTTGAACAATATATGAAGAGTTTAGATGCAAAAACCTTTAAGAGCTGTCTGAAATTTTAATCTAAAAAAAATTTCAGGCTGTTGTGTGTAGTTTCATAAATTTTACCCTTAGTGCAAAGAATAGGTTATTTTCATTGCCTTTAAAGTGAGATAACTGAACATAAACATAGGAGACTGAGAAAACCACACATTTTACAGGAACATTTCTGACGGACCTTAGAGGTTTTTGCATCTGAACTCTTAGTATTTATTGTCAAAGCAATATAATAGCCGGAATTGTTGGAAACGTTCTCCTTAACATATCTAGCATTGCATTGTAGCGAGACATTAATATATTTTAATGCAAGCAAACCTCCAATTACCCACCTCTTCAATGACCTTTCTGCCTAACAGACCTTTGTGATCTGTCCTTTAAAGTGTAATTAGCATCAGTGACGCATCCTTGACTGAACCCTGGTATTTTGCAGCACACTGGGTCTGATCTACAGAGAGACGCTCCATCTGATCAGAGGTTAATCTAATTTCAGACTCACAGAGTGGCAGATCACACAATCTTTGAAGAGGGCGAGAAGATTAAAAGCGAGTGAGCGGAGGGATAAAGGAAGATGGTGCGAGAGCATTGCGAGTCGTGACCCGACGTGGGATGTCAGTGAGAGAGATAAAGAGGAGAAGGAAAAATAAGTGCTCTAGTACCTGTATGATATGATAGCGGATAAACCCTGCCGACATCAACCCCGGTAAACCGAGACGTTCATCCTTGAGAATGCATGAGATAAATATACTATTCATATATACAAGCACAGGCGACACAGGTCGATTTCCACGTAAATTGAAAACATAATCTGCTTCTCGCTTTTTAAAAAACTCTCTTAGAATGTGGCTCACACAAGCAGGTGAGAGAGAAATGATAAAGCCACTCACACTGAAGCGCCAGTCATTCTGATATAATTTGTAGATTTTTTTATAATAGCAGGAGGTTCAGGTCGCTAGTTCGCCGTACTGTTGATGGAATTCATGCTACTAAACATTCTGGAGGGGAAATACTGTTGGATTTGATGTGCAGAGATGCATAATATGTTTTTCAAAATATGTCAGACATTTATATAAGCCAAAGTGGGTCAAGATTGTTTTTACAAGTGGAAAAAAATTGTATATTGTAATGTATTTGTGTATAAAACTCAAAGTCTACATAAAAAATGACTTTTATTACACAATGTGGTGATGTACACTTTGTTAGGTACACCTTACTAGTACCGGGTTGGACCCCATTTTGCCTTCAAAACTGCCTTAAACTACCGTGGCATAGATTCAACAAGGTACTGGAAAAATTCCTCAGAGATTTTGGTCTATACTGACATGAAAGCATCACGGAGTTGCTGCAGATTTGTCGGCTGCACATCCATGATGTGAATCTCCCGTTCCACCACATCCCAAAGGTGCTCTATTGGATTGAGATCTGGTGACTGTGGAGACCATTTGAGTACAGTGAACACATTGTTATGTTCAAAAAACCAGTCTGAGATGATTCACGCTGACATGGCGCATTATCCTGCTGGAAGTAGCCATCAGAAGATGGGTACACTGTGGTCATAAAGGGATGGACATGGTCAGCAACAATACTCAGGTAGGTTGTGGCATTGACACGATGCTCAATTGGTACTAATGGGCCCAAAGTGTGCCAAGAAAATATCCCCCACACAATTACATCACCACCACCAGCCTGAATCATTGATACAAGGAATAATAGATCCATGCATTCATGTTGTTGATGCCAAATTCTGACCCTACCATCCGAAAGTCGCAGCAGAAATCGAGACTCATCAGACCAGGCAACGTTTTTCCAATCTTCTATTGTCCAATTTTGGTGAGCCTGTGCGAATTGTAGCCTCAGTTTTCTGTTCTTTGCTGACAGGAGTGGCACCCGGTGTGGTCTTCTGCTGTTGTAGCAGTTCCACTTCAAGGTTGGATGTGTTGTGCATTCAGAGATGCTCTTCTGCATACCTCTGTTGTAACAAGAGTTTTTTTTTGAGTTACTGTTGCATTTCTATCAGCTGGAACCAGTCTGGCCATTCTCCTCTGACCTCTGGCATCAACAAGGCATTTGCACCCACAGAACTGCCGCTCACTGGATATTTTCTCTTTTTCAGACCATTCTCTGTAAACCCTAGAGATGGTTGTGCATGAAAATCCCAGTAGATCTGCAGTTTCTGAAATACTCAGACCAGCCTGCCTGGCACCAACAACCACGCCACGTTCAAAGTCACTTAAATCCCCTTTCTTCCCCATTCTGATGCTCGGTTTGAACTGCAGCTGATCGTCTTGACCATGTCTGCATGACTAAAAGCATTGAGTTTCTGCCATGTGATTGGCTGATTAGAAATTTGCATTACAAGCAGTTGGACAGGTGTACCTAATAAAGTGGCCGATGAGTGTATTAATCGCATATTATATTTGGTTAAAAAATTACCCCCAAAAATAATTTAATTATATATTTTAAAAGCATTTACTGCAATGCCAAAATGAAATCTTTTATGTTTGGGAAAAGATAAAAATTCATACTGACTGAAATGACATGAAGGTGAGTAAATAATGACAATTTGCTTTTGGGTGTACTATCCCTTTAATTATTTAACAATATTTTATTTGATATGGAAATATGAAATTGCTTTGTTTAATGAAATATCAGTTTTAATAAGAAATTAAAGTTGCTAGTACGTGGCAAAGAATCAATATAAGTGATTCATTCAAACAGCTGATTCATTCAGGAATAAAGTAAATGATCTACTGTACATGTATCACCAAATTATTTCAAAACACAGATTCAGATGAGATAATAATTTTAACTCATACCTTTTTTATATGACTAATAAAATAAAAGCATTAAATCAACAGCCATATTAAATATGTAATTATAAAACAAACTGAAAGTACAAGGGCATTTACTATAAACCACATTCGTTATAAACATCAAGCGCAAACTAATTTGATTAAAGTAAAACTGCCTTTAAGATTACCCTTACACAACAATGATTTCAAACAAAATCGCACATTTTTTCTTATGAAATGACTGAAAACAAAATTTTTCAAAAGGGTTTATTATTTTTTAACAAATATTTGATTTTACAGTTTCGTGTTAACAACAAAAGTGCATTTAGGTGAAAAGGGGCATCATACACATGTGTATTGAATGTTCAGTCTATATATAGGTATGCAAAAGTACCTGACGACTATACTGGACGTCCTTTGATCTAGGAGTGTCTGGTTGGGATTGAGGGTTGGCTCCACCTTAATCTAATCGCTATAGGAAACACCTGTCATTTACTGCTCTGGACCCTTTAAAATCCTATGGCTGGTGTTTGGAAGGAGGCTGCTGCTTTGGACTGGACTTTTTGTTTTGTTTTGTTATGTTATATTCAATCATTTGGCACCTTCAACATTGCTACACTACATTACATATTCATGTATATACCTACATCTGAAACACCACTGATTTCTGACTACTACATTTGCATAGTTTTGCTTTAAGCTGTTTAAAACCTTTTCTTAAATAAATTATGTTATATAATTTTGGCTTTCTTGGGTGTCCCTCTTTTTTGTTACATCCTTGTGAGCCACAGGGTGTAACACATATCAATAATGGTGGACTATTGAACACTATGGTTTTTTAATATTTCGTCAACTGCTTTATACATTGTTAAATATTGACCTGCATATTATTACAGCATGTTACACTTTTGCTTTATTAACATAAATTGTGTTAAATAAGCCCACTGGAAGTATAAATCTACCCTAAACTTGCCCATAATAAGCCTAGGGTTTAAGTCTTTCCCAACTCATCACCCAATCATTCCAATATTAATCTTTTCAGTTTCGGTCTCTGGTGTTTTCTGAAATAATAATACAATAATACAAACCTATGAAATTGCTTACAAATTCAAATGACTCAGTAGATTCTTTACTTTACAGTCTCAGACTAACCATCTTTTGTTGGTGCTTCATCTGTCAAAGTGTTATAATTTTCTAGACAACATGAAGTGTTTCAAGGTTTGCTATATTGAAAACAGATGGGCAATCACATTCTGCATAGGGCTGGCATTTAAAAAATACATTGCATCACAAACAAGATGAACATTTTTAAAGAATTAGTTTAATAGAAATAGCAATTTTCACCATAGTTGCCTTAAGTGTGATAACAGTCTCTGATATTGAGACTAAGCCTAACGAGTTATGCATCCTAATGAAACAAAAATCAGTATCACTGCACAAGTGTCTCTCATATTACCCTCTTTTATCAGTCTTAGTCATTTCCCCTTTTCTCTCAAACATCACCCATCATAATATAAATCCTAAGAAAAACGACTTGCCTGAGGCAAACGCACAGAAAAGAAGGAAATGACAAAAAGGTTGAGATCGAGAAACCAAACTAATGAGTTTACAAAAGAGGAACAAAATGAAAAGTCAAGATGAGTCAAGCATGTGGATCAGTGTTACACACAAAGCAATTTATGTGGTAAAAACAAATTAATTTCCAGTTGCTTAATTGGCATTGACAATATCTTCAGTGAAAGCAGACAGAGCATATAAAACCAAAATAAACAGAACAATAACAAATGAGATCATGTAATAATAATAACAAACAAATAACGACAAAACCAGAATTTAACAAAACCAAAACAAAGCAAAATATAATCTTTGAGATCAGAAACTGTTAAAGACATGTAGTTATGCTTAGATTTACAGATTTGATCCTATTTGGAAAGATTACTAAAATAAGATTGTCTTTATAATTTTATGTCTTAGATCCAAAAAATCTTATTGTAAAAATTTTAAACCCCTGTAAACGTAATACCGTTTATAAAAAGTATGCATAAGAGCCATATTGTTCTCAAAAAAACAAACAAAAGAACGAATGTAAATACACAAAAAATAACAAAAAATTTAATTATTGTATAACTATGAAAAACAAACTATAATAAAAGCAAACTAAACAGACCAACAAACAAATATAAACAAAACAAACCCACACAAATGAAAAGATTTAGTAAAAAAATGTGTTGAAGATTCAGATAAACCAAACCATATTCGTTTTAACCATTTTAGAACCGTTTAACTCTTTTGAAAGCATCTTATTCTGAAGAGTCTCATTTTAAAGCATCACATATTCACCACCATGAAAGAAAATCATACTGAGAGCCATGGGGTTTATAGGTATAATGACAAATGAGTGGCCTCAAGAGTGATCCATCGGTGAAGCTGGTCTACGAGCCCCACTCGCCATTTCAATTTACAGCTTGAATAATGTGCCTCCTAAAAACTAACCACCCAGCCTCATACTTCATTTCTACAAGACTCCATTATTAGACTGATTTGTTCATTTTTCAGCATTTCATCTGTACAGAGGTTTCTCCTAGGGCATTCAGAAACTGAAAGACTACAAACGGACCGCACCAGGGTTATGATTAAATGGAAATGTAAGTAGTTTGAAATCTAAAGACAAACATCCACCATGCGGTTTTCGCTTTACTGTAAAGCTCCTAAAGGGGACATCATAAAAACCTGAATTTGTCCACGTTTATGCTGAAACGTGCTGAAGATTGTCAGTAAAGCGGTCTACATTTTGCCAAAGTATATCAGACTGCTTCACCATCAGAGCAGCTGACTGTAGTATTGGTAACCTAGTAACCAGCAGTAAACAAGGCAAGCATAATGGAGTCAGGTAGGTGCAATGTTGACTACATCAGAGTTTGTTCAGCCAATGGACCCTTTCACAAGACTGTTTAACGGTCATCAAAATCTTAAATCCTTGAAAGTGTTTAATATTTAATTTTTTTTTTTTTAAACGTATGAACATTTATATGCATTTATGCATCGATTATATCATCTTTTTCTAAGGCAGTGTCTATGGGACTGAGAGTAAATGTGACAGTATTCTCTCCTCTAGCTGCTGTCATCGGTCTCACACTATTTTTCCCCATTTTATAAAAGTCTTGATAACACCATGGTTTTTGTTTTACTATTTCAGCAAATAGGATTGTAAAAAATATTTGTTGTATTCTCCCATTCACTGCGCTCTAAGTTTACCCAAATATGATGACTTCTGCTGCTGAGAAACCCGGAAATGTGAAAAGGGTCTATACATTTCCATCTCCTATTATTCACAAGAACCCTTTTCTGCACAAGCACAAAACCACCTCAAGCAAACCTAAAATCTTTGTTCAAAATTTGTCATTTCCATCACTCGTTTCTAATGCAATACCTCAAGATGAGCATTAACATATGGTGATGGAAACCACACACAATGAAATTAGAGGTTGTTTTTTTTGGCCCATGTCCCTTTAAATACAAATGAGCTACTGCATTCAAGAAGATATCATGCTACTAAAATACCAAGAATGACCAGGAGTTGACTAACTTGCATGCTCAAACAGAATTTAGACAATCACGGAGAGGAATAGATTACCATTTCTTGATGCACAAGGGCATTTCTGAATGTTTAGTGAACACATTTACGTAGCTGTTTGAGTAAAGTTGATTGACTGACTATGTTATTGCTCTGTTCAACTGGGCTGGCTTTTGCAAATAGACATTACACAGTACAATTCTCTTGTCTTTACAGGAAACACAATAAGTCTGTCATATTTCTATACAGTATAAATTATGCTATTTTTTGGGTGAAATGCAATAGCGGGCAGCACAGTGGCGCAGTGTGTAGCACAATCGCCTCCCAGCAAGAAGGTCGCTGGTTCGAGCCCCGGCTGGGTCAGTTGGCATTTCTGTGTAGAGTTTGCATGTTCTCCCCAGAGTGATCTCACAAGGAAACGTAAGTATTTTACGTTTTGTCAGTTTAGTGGCTAATTCATACGAATTCGTACGAGTTCAGTCGTACAAAAATGTACGATTTTAAAAAGGAGGCGTGGCACTTAACCCCACCCCTAACTCCAACCGTCATTGGGTGATGAGCAAATCGTACTAATTTTGTACGAATTAGATCGTACGAATTCATACGAATTAGCCACTAAATCAAAAAAGTTACGAATTGCCGTGAGATTGCGTTGAAACCATGCTCGCGTGGGTTTCCTCCTGGTTCTCCGGTTTCCCCCACAAGTCCAAAAACATTTGGTATATGTCAATTGGGTAAACTAAAATTGTCCGTAATGTATGAGTGTGAATGAGTGTGTGTGGATGTTTCCCAGTGAGGGGTTGCGGCTAAAAGGGCATCCACTGCATAAAATATATGCTGGATAAGTTGGCGGTTCATTCCGCTGTGGCGACTACAGATTAATAAAGGGACTAAGCTGAAAAGAAAATGAATAAATAAATAATGCCGTAGCTCTAGTCTTTAGCCTTACAGTCAATATCTGGGTTTTATTCGTGGCCTCTTTGCATTACTGTATTTGTATGCACTGTAGCTGTTATTTTCCAAGAACGCATTGTACACATGCAGTAAGGGTGCATCACCACCGAAGCATTTTTCTTTTGTTGTCAATTTAAGAACTACATTTTTAAAATGCCAGCTGTGTAGGCAGAAACTATGTATTTTAACATCATCCCGAGGGCTCTACATTTTTTGAAACACTTTAAAAGTTGTAGAAGTTACTTTTTATTTGTCTCATGTTCAAATCAACATAAAAATGTAAAAACCATTAAGTCAAGCTAATGAAGGGATTGTGTGGAACCCAGCATTTTTACATTGTAACATATACTATAAACTGCATACACAGTAAAAAATTGTTGAGTATACGGTTTAATAATACTGTGAAAACAACATGTACAGTAACCAGGGCCAGCCAGTCAAACAGGCAATATAGACGGGTGCCTAGGGCCCGGCGTTTCATGGAGGGCCACACGAACGCTGCGTTGTATATTTATTGTGAATGTAAGCACGAGGACGAGCGTATACATATAAATCATAAACAATGCGCATTGTGCAATGCACAAACCCCATTAAACGCGATACAATTCACAACGACGGTGAGAAAAAAAAATAACCTTTACTAAAAACATACATTACTAAAAGCTGAAAACAATAATAAATACACAACAACAGTATGAATAAAAACAGAAAATATTAGAAACATACCCAGCAGCACCACACTCTATTTTGCATAACACTGCCCGCGATCGGCTGTTGGTGAACTAGAAAGACGTAATGTATTCCTACACAGACTCCACATATCTCTCTAAATTGCTCACGTTCGTCTTCAAGTCTTAAGTAAAATAACATCACAAATATCATTGCTTTTTTTAATCAATCTTAAAAGAATTTTAATTTGAAATGAAATGGCGTCCAAATGACATCTTTCCGGAGCCGAAAAAAGAAAGAAAAGCAGAGGAAGAAAAGCAAGCTCAAAGTAAAGGTATGTTCTATGTATAATACATTATTTGGTAGTGTAGTATTAGGACTTGTTTTAATAAATGCAACAATGCCCATGACCACAGAAATACTTGTGTGATACATGAGGGAAAAAAAGCCACATTCAGCATGTTTCATTAAATAATCAATTAATTATCTATCCCTCTAATTCACCCTGCTGAAAAAAAAAACACAGGTTTCCCCCTCATTTTGTCAAAATCGAATTTTACCCACTGTCCAACATCTAATGCAAAGTTTTGTTTTAGTAAATCTCTGTGTACAAACAAGCTAAAATGTCTTCTGTATTTCTAGTTATTTATGCATTCATTTGTATGTTATTCATTTAGAAAAAATGCATTTGATTCATGTTTTATTTGTATATGTCATACAAATTTGTTTAAATGATTGTTTTCTGGCCTGCAAACTTATTTGTTTAAATCTGAGTAAATATTTTTATGCATGTATTACAGGTTAAATATGTCACAGTTAATAAAAATGTATACACCTAAATATTAAAATTGTATTTTTTGTGCTTTCTTCTCACTGTTTTTACACCAGTGAGTCCAATTTTTATTTTCTTGCCTAGGGCCCCTCAACCCTACCAGCCGGCACTGCAGTAATAGTAACACTGTACGTAGCTTATACAGCGAGAAACTGTTTAAAAAAACAGTGTAATACTGTGAAAACATTTTTTTTTTGCGTTTACAGCATATGTTTTTGCTCACACTTAAAAGGTCCAAAACTGACAAGCTTTAATAAATGGTCTGTGGAGTACTTTAAACTGAAATTCACAGACATTCTGAGCACACCAGAGATTTATTTTACATCTAACGGAAAAAGGGACATAATATGTCTCTTTTAAGGGTGAACTAATCTTGTCAAAGACTCCGCTTTAGCTGTTAGCCAAATGATGACATTAGGGCCGCATCTGTGCCCCTGGCACATGCCACCTGTTATCACGAGAGCAAAAATCACAGCCAATCTAAACCAGTGCTGGAGAGCGAACCCTCTAACTGAGCAGCTGTGCAAATTAACCTGCGCTCAGGCACAGCACAACAGGCCAACAATCCAACAATCCAGACGCATTGAGTCCCGTTCCAGCCCTGACACTGCCTTTCCATTCAGATCCGTTTCATTCCATTCCATTTATTCCATCTGATTATATTCCACTCAATTGCATTCCATTTCATTAGCCTTGGCAACACCAAATGCGGTTGAGGCCAGGAGAGGTTTGGCAGCTCTATTATGTTAGATCACACTGCCATTCTTGCAGTGCTTATATATACACCAGTCATTCTCAATCGCGATAAATACGGAGCATATGGGTGCTAATGAAGCAGTTTGTTCAGGCATGTAAGGTATTGTTTGATAAGTGTAGCACTACTGTGTCGGTTTGTAACAGAATGACTTGGATACATGCTTAATGTGCTGGTGTCAGGTGATCAACAGGTTTCCTGTTATATGCTATTATATTTATAAGTTCATTAGTTTTTTAAAACAGAGCATGTTTGTAATAAAGACCGCAATGTAAAATCGCTATGTAATTCTTTAAAAAAAAAAAAAAAAAAAAAAAAAAATTGTAAAACCAACAAAACAATCCACAAGTAAAAACACTTTAATAAAAAAAATTAAATCAAAACCAATATTATAGTGCAAAAATCAAACAAAGAAATTATATTTAAACGTGATAATTTAACTAAATAAAAATATGACGATATAATGCATACAACTAAATACATTTCATTTAATCGATTAAATAAATTAAATTAAATCTATTAAATCTACAAATTAATATATAAAAAATCTATATGAAAAATAAATATGTATTAAAATCATTATTAATAAAATATTAATATTATTTATTAAATAAAAAATACATAAATACATACGACTGAAGGAACTATATTAAAATTGAAAATTAAATACAAACAAATTAAAATAAACAAATAAAAAATGTATAAAGTATAAATACACAATAGGATCATAAGCATAACTAAACTGTAAATACATAAAATATTAAGTGATTCATAACTGCTAGACTTACACTGCATATTTCACAAAATGTTTAGTGATTTTTCTCGATACAAAGGAGTTCATTTTCCTTGTGCGAGGCCTCAGACAGTTTGAAGAGCCAGATTGGAGTTGATAATCTCTTGAATCAGCATGGGCTGAAGTATGTTTCCTCTCGCTCAACTCTCCAACACGCTAATCTCTAGGATAAAATAGCTATGGCTAATCGTATTAGCTTAATCACACTGACCACTTGAGGTTGCACAGCTTTGAGTGGATTTCTGAAACAGCCACTACAGAATGCCGCATTACACCATATAATCTTCTACTGAAGGCCAGAGTGACAAAAAACACACATGCAAACATAGTTACATGTGTACAAACATAAATGAGCTCCAATTGCCGTTTGGATCTAGACCAGTCTAGTCCTGATCCAGAGAATGGTTAAGTTATTTACTGTGCTGAGGCATAGAATTGCATGCCATCTAACCATTAATACTATATCTAAAGCAGAGGTGCCCAAACTTTTTCGTATGAAGAGCCACTAACTAAACATCATTGAGAGCCGTGGGCTGAAGATAAACATACCAAACTATTCTACATTAAAGTTGCCATGGGTCATTTCCTAATTCATATTATTTTTTCATAATATTACAAAATAAATACAAAAAATTACTTTGAATCATATTAGCTAATGCAGTATAACTTTTTAATCACATTTATAACACAGTGGGTTTAATGCTGAATACACTAGTCAAGTAAAATTTACCTTTGCCTTGATTCACTTACCAAAGTCTCTGAAATCTCCACTATTCATTGTATGCACATTTTAAACTAAATCCGATTCATTTACACTATTTAAATTGAAATATTTAAATTCAAATATATTTCTTGTAGCTTAACAATAAAATAAACAAACAAAAGGTTACATTAAACTTCAAATTACAATGTCTAAATCATAGTCCTCGAACTTAATTCCGGGAGGGCCGCAGCTCTGCACAGTTTTACTCCAACCCTAATCAAACACAGCTGACTAATCAAAGTGTTCAAGACTACTAGAGACGATTGAGCAGGTGTGAGTTGGAGGTGGTTGGAGCTGAACTATGCAGAGCTGTGGCGCTCCAGGAATTGAGTTTGAGACCATTGGTTTAAACCATTCTCAGATGGGATGTCGGGCCAATTCAAAGATTACCATAGGCCAACGTTGGCCGTCGGGCCCTAGTTTGGGCATCTCTGATCTAAAGGTTTATTCATCTATTCATTCATTTTCTTTTTGGCTTAGTTCCTTTTTTTAAACAGGGGTCGCCACAGCAGAACGAACTGCCAACTTATCCAGTATATGTTTTACGCAGTGGATGCCCTTCCAGCCACAACCCAAATCTGGGAAACGCCCATACACTTTTGCATTCACACACATACACTACGGCCAATTTAGTTTATTCCATTCACCTGTTCCGCATGTCTTTGGACTTGTGGAGGAAACCGAAGCCAACACGGGGAGAACATGCAAACTCCACACAGAAATCCCAACTGACCCAGCCGGGGCTCGAACCAGCAACCTTCTTGCTGTGAGGCTATTGTGCTATCCACTGTGCCACCATCTAAAGCAGGGGTGTCAAAGTCAATTCCTGGAGGGCAGGAGCCCTGCAGAGTTTAGTTCCAGCCCTGCTTCAACACACCTATCTGTAGGTATCAAACAAGCCTAAAGCACTTAATTAGTTTGATGAGGTGTGTTTAATTGGGGTTGGAACTAAACTGTGCAGAGCTCCAGCCCTTCAGGAATTGGCTTTGACACATGTGATCTAGGGGCAACGCAGTGGTGCAGTAGGTAGTGCTGTTGCCTCACAGCAAGAACGTCGCTGGGTCGCAGGTTCGAACCTCGGCTAGGCTGGGTCAGTTGGCGTTTCTGTGTGGAGTTTGCATGTTCTCCCTGTGTTCGCGTGGGTTTCCTCCGGGTGCTCCGGTTTCCCCCACAGTCCAAAGACATGCAGTACAGGTGAATTGGGTAAGCTAAATTGTCCTTAGTCTATGAGTATGAATGAGTGTGTGGATGTTTCCCAGAGATGGGTTGCGGCTGGAAGGGCATCCGCTGCGTAAAATCGTGCTGGATAAGTTGGCGGTTCATTCCGCTGTGGCGACCCCGCAAGGGACAAAGCCGACAAGAAAATGAATGAATGAATGAACATGTGATCTAAAGGTTTATGTTATTATTATTTAACATTTCAATTTATCTTAGTGTGTGCTGTTGCTTTTTGAGCATAAGAATAAAATCTTCAAAGATACAAAGCAAAAAGTTGTTCTGTATAGAGTCCTTCTTTATATAGGAGAGGATTTAACTAAAAAGGTGAGATAAGCAGCCACTTAGGGCCCCAGGAAATTTAGGGGCCCTCAATAAATGCATAAGTATAAATTATATATAACATCTATTTCTAGCATATTTATTATATTCATGCAAATGTGTCCCCCACCTCCAATCATGGAGCAGTCCAGCAGTCAAATCAGATTTTGATTTAAATATAAACAATTTATTTATTATTATTTTAAGAAAAAAAATGTAGAAAAGAATATTGTGTGATAAGAAAAAGACAGCTAAATAAATAAATAAATAAAAGGTTGCATATTAGCTGAAATTGCTTAGGGCCCCATTATTTAATTTCACCCCTGTCTCTATACAGGTAAACACTGCAGAACTCTTTCAAACGCCCCAATCGTAGTCATGAGTTTTTCCTTTAACACGTACATCACAATATTCCAATTTTGAATAGTTTCTGCCCACTGAGATGAGACCTGGTTGAGTTGTGTTAGTAGTGTATTGTCACCATGTCCAAAATATGCTGTTCTGCTGCTCTAATATGATACACCAGAATTCCACCCCCACCCCCCAATAAGTTTACATTTACAGACGTAACCAACACTGTAACTTGTTTTTGACTTGATTTTTGTAACTTGATTTTGACCAGTGCTGCATCCTATTGCAATATGCTATATTATTCTCGCATTTCTGCATCACTAGACAAATTCAAATTTTATTCATTTACGTAATGGTCCTACTAAAATAAACAGGTAATATCTATTTTTTCTCATAATTCAGACAAAACAAAATATGATGTGAAGATGAAAACATTTAGAATTTAAAACAATATTAATGACTGAAAATTCTTTATTTTCAGCTCTAAGTTAATCTTTAAACCGGTCTAGCCAAAAGCAGAACAGCACCTACTGGGTATAAGGATGGTAAAACCCCATGTGCTTGGCACATAAAATAATAGTAATTTATTGCACTCTCTGAGATACAGATATTCCATCTACTATCATTTCGATAACTATATATTTTAGTATGTTGTGCAGCCCTACTTTTGACATAACCTTGTGTGTATTCGACAGCTGGCAACCTAAACTTATTGTCAGATAGAAAAAGTTCAGAAAGCTCTGAAAATGGAGGCGTTTAAACTTACAAGACATTAAAACAGTTGATGAAACAGAAGGTGTTTTGTTTGCTTTTATTAGAGTAATTAATGCACAAGCTGTAAAGGCTCCACCCTCATCTAAAAAAAGGGGATGGACAGAAGAAGCTTATTTGCATGTAAAGAGACTCGAATAAAAACATTGTGCTTTCCACGTTTCCACTCCAAAAAGGTATATTCGTTGATTACTTATTATTTGTAATTTATTGATTACTTAAAATTAAAAAAATTATTGATTTATTGCATGATCTGTGAGGTATTTTAAGTTGGAAATTCGCAAACACTACTTATTGTAAAAAAGTAAAAGATAATAAAAGAAGAAGAATACAACCTCTTCAAGATCATTTATCACCCAAATTATGCTATTTTTGATTATAGAGTTACCAAAAAAAAAAAAAACTTTACAACCATTTAAAGTCAAATTTTCCCCTCAAAATATACATTAAAGCATTAACTCTTTTCTTAGAGCATCTTAAACAGTCATTGTCGGTTTTATTGTACTAATCCAGGGAAGTGTGTGCAATATAGATTTTTCATATACTTTTACAACACAAAAAAAGTCACCAACAACATGAACCAAACTCAGGCCTCAACTACTGCATTATTTAATGGGGGTTCATATAGTAGCAGTCATTTTGTAATCTTTAAAACTTTAAAACTAAATTCACAAACAGCTACATTTGCAATTGTTGTACAAATTAACAGACAAAATATGCCTTTTTTCAGGATGTGCAAAAACAAAACAGACCCTACACTTTCTACAACAGACACTACATTTCCCAGCATTATTATGGCCAAATTATAGCCAATTAAATTTGGCAACTACAAAATTAAACTTGGCAATCTGAAGCTCCTTCAAATGTGAGCTTGTACATCATGCAATAGCCTGACTTTTTTTTTTTTTTGATAAAAAGGTTACTTAAATGTTCTTTCAATTAACACATTTTAAACCTTTCCTTACCTCTACAAACCCCACAGTCTTACGGCTCTCCAGCCAATTAGCTCTTCATTGCTGACTCATTAGCATTTTAAAGTTAATGTAGAAAAATGAATGACAAAGCTATCTTTACTCATATTCTTTCATAAGAATGAGCAAAACACCACCCACTTCTAATTAAAACTCTGCACACACTTAATCCATATAATGAAAAATAATCTGCACAATATTAAAAACAAGATTAGCCAAGCAGCTGCTATAAACGAAGACAATGCACAAACAAAACACTTTCGGCAGTCAAAAGACTACAACATTATTATATTTGATTATATTATTATTATTATTATTATATATGATTATATTTTCACCACCTTACAATGACGATTACCATGAATAATGGACAAAACATGAAACATTTTGCACATTGTACAAATAAACAAATTAAAATAGAAATACTGGAATAACAGGCTAAAATAAATATTCTAACTATAGGAATTAGATTTAAATTTATAAATAAAAATGTAATTAAAGAATTAAACATTAAGGATAATAAATTGAATGAATGAATGAATGAATGAATGAATGAATGAATGAATGAATAAATGAATGAATGAATATTGTAAAATGAAATAGTAAAAATTTAAATTCTTTTAATTACACCTCTGTGGGAGACATGGTGGCGCAGTGGGTAGCACTGTAGCCTCACAGCAAGAAGGTCGCTGGTTCGAGCCCCAGCTGGGCCAGTTGGCATTTCTATGTGGAGTTTGTATGTTTTCCCCGTGTTTGTGTGGGTTTCCTCTGGGTGCTCCGGTTTCCCAAACAGTCCAAAGACATGCGCTACAGCTGATTTGAATTAGCTAAATTGTCCGTAGTGTACTGTATGCGTGTGAATGCAAGAGTGTATGGTGTTTCCCAGTGCTGGGTTGCGGCTGTAAGGGCATTCGCTGCATAATAACATATGCTGGATAAGTTGGCGGTTCATTGCGCTGTGGCGACCCCTGATTAATAAAGGGACTAAGCCGAAGGATAATGAATGGATGAATGAAGACTAAGATGTTATTTGATTATATTTTCATTGCCTCAAATGAAGATTACATTAAATAATGCATAAAGCAGCTTCACATAAAACATGTTCTGCATTGTACAAATAAAATAAAACAATACTATAGAAGTAACAAAAGAACTAACTACTGTAACTAAATAAATAAATAAATATTCACTCACTCACATTCCTTCGGTTTATTCCTTAATTTATCAGAAGTCACCACACCAAAGTGAACTACCAATTACCCTTCCAGCCTCAAGGCACCACTGAGAGTACGACCCCCAGTGTTGGGAAACACCCACATAATCTCCCATTCACACACTATACAGAGCTCAACAATTAGGACTGCCCAATGGCCCGGGGCAGATGCTCGAGGCAGTAGACAGAATTGTTACTGGCCAGATTGGGCACATTATTTTTTTCCGTAACCTGGTAACAACCAGATGGCAACATAGCAGTAACATCAAATTATGAGGCTAAAAGAAAACGTTTGTTTCTAAACCTTGAAAGCAGACATTTACGCAAGTACAACATGACGAAAAAAATGAAGTGATGTTAAGCACGTTGTCGAAATTGCTATTACCTTTTTTTTGGTGGGCCCAGTGAAAATTTTGGTAGGGCCACTGGATTGATCGGGCCAGTAAAAAAATCCTTAGTGTTGGACCCTGCTATAGCTAATTTAGTTAATCCAATTCACCTATACTGCATGTCTTTGGACTATAATGGGAAAATGGAACACTCGGAGGAAACCCACACAGACATAGGGAGAGGTAGCAAACACAGAAAGACCTCCTGGTCCAGCCAGGACTTGAACCAGCAACCTCACAGGCAACTGTGCTAACCAATTAAATGTTGGTTTAAAAGTTAAAATATAAATGAAAATACAATTAAAATACTTTAAATCTAGTATAAATTAAAATAAAATAAAATAAAATCTGGTAATTACAGCTCAATATGTGAACTGTGTGATTTAAAAAAAAACAACACAACGCTTTTTCCAGTCTTAAGCCAGAAAATGTGCTATTCAATTATATTTTCATCACCTCACAGTGAGGATTACATTGAACAATGACATTGTGTGAAAACAGCTTTTGCGTAAGACGTTCTGCATACTGTAGCCGTTCGCGACCAGACATTATGAGCTCAACTGGAGATCTGGAGCTCTCATTAGTTTGGCTTCGGCTCGGGTTGTAAATATTTAAATGTGTTGTTCTGCTCGTGTTTGAGGATTTCAGAACTGGTGACTGCAACACTAGGAAAAGTGTGATTGTGTTTGAGTGCCGAGGAAACACTTCATTTCCTCGGAGTGAAGAGGAGCTCTGTAATGACAGGATGGA
This sequence comes from Danio kyathit, assembly GCA_903798195.1. Classification (NCBI taxonomy): domain Eukaryota; kingdom Metazoa; phylum Chordata; class Actinopteri; order Cypriniformes; family Danionidae; genus Danio; species Danio kyathit. The sequence continues at coordinate 32,303,592 of LR812528.1, forward strand.
TGGCGAACCGGCAGGGAGGCTTCAGGAACAGGCTGTACACGCTCACGTCTCATTCAACACACACACATACACACACAGCAAAGCAAACACTCTTTACTGCAAGTCCTACAGCACACAGGCAGTAAATATATGATGTAAAAAATGTTAACTAATTTTAGTTGGAAAATTTTATATTTTAGTTTTGAAACATGATTAATGGATACTAGAAAATGCAAAAAAAAAAAAAAAAAAAAAAAAAAAAAAAAAGCTAAAAATGCTAAAGCTGAAGCTTTTTAGAAATCAATAGTTTTTAGAAATCATTCATTTATTTATTCATTTTTATTCGGCTTAGTCCCTGATTTGTCAGGAGTTTCCACAACGAAATGCACCGCCAACTTATCCAGCATATGTTTTACGCAGCGGATACCCTTCCAGCCTCAACCCAGTACTGGGAAACACCCATACACACTCACATTCACACACGCACTCATACACTAAAGCCAATCTTGTTTACCCAATTCACTTATATTGCATGTATTTGGACTGTGGGGGAAACCGTATCACCTGGAGGAAACCCACGTCAACATATGAGAACATACAAACTCCACACAGAAATGTCACCTGGTCCAGCCGGAACTCGAACCTGCAACTTTCTTGCTGTGGGGCGACAGTGCTAACCACTGAGCCACCATTGCCCTTTTTCGAAATCATGTTTTACATTGACTATTGAAGAGTTCAACTGCAAAAAGAAAAATCTAAAAATGATCTGTTTTTGCAAAAGAATTCCATATATATTTCATTATATTTCATATTATATTATATTTCTATTTCAGAGCTGTTACTGCTTCTTATTGTACACGGTCAAATAGTAAAATCTAAATGTTTGTATTTTGTTACTGTAGCTAAGCTTTTGTAATTTAAAACTTATCTACACTATTTTTATTTTTATTTTTTATTTGTTTTGCTTTCAAATTAAAGTAAATGTATGTGTGAGATACAGTAGATATATACTGTAGGTAGGTAGGTAACAGGAAGATAGGTAATAGGTAGGTAGCTAGATAGGTAGGCTGGTAGCAGGTAGGTAGGTAAGTAGATATCAGCAGGGTACGAATATACATTGACGATCGGGAGGGGGGGGGGTTGTTCAAGTTTTTCGGTAATGTTCAGTATTATGCCTCAGTAAACCAAATTTATAAATTTAATTCAATTACATCTCATTTATTTGAGGTATATTGAGTGGTTCTCAATGATATTTGTGATATTAAATAAATGGTGACAGGTTTGCTTTCCTGCACCTATTAATGGATGACCATGAAAGACTGCACATATTGCATACTATGTAAACATACTGTTTAACTTTCATGTACAAGCCAGTTTATAATAAAATACAAACTATGCATCTAGTTTTACAGACATCTATAAACGCCTTTTTTAAAGAAACAGGTTTTGTGAACACTTACACTGTCTGTTGGCTTGCTTGTTTCAAACATGCATTCACAAAGGTATGAACCATTATAGGGGTGGTATATTGAAGCTATTTATATTGGTGGTATATTGAAGATATCGATTATTTTAATTATTGATATTATTTAAGATACAGATCAGAGCAAATCCCCTATACAACTTGTTTGGATGTCCTTCAGGGAAGATTAAGCGTTAATTAGGGCGGTCAGACCCCCCCCCCCTGTAATTCGCACCCTGGATAACAGGTATGTAGGTAGATAGGTAGGTAACATGTACACTGCTGCTTGTTTAAACTACTTTTTTATAATTGTATGTAGGTAAAGTAGGTTTTAGGTAGGTAAAAGGTGGGTAGTTAGGTAACAGGTACTGTAGGTAGGTAACATTTACACTGAAAAAAACAACACAGGCTCATTCTAAAAACGTAGTCCCGTGGACGTTTCTGGAGACTGCGATTTATGTAGCCGGAGGTACGTACGTATTTCATTTCACTTTTTTTTTTTTTTTTTTTTTTAAACGAACGCTACATGTCATCTGAGCAATACCACAACCGGGCTTTTTTACCCCACTAAGGCTTTTTCTCATTATGTAGTTATTAACAAAAGATATACTACGTGACCTTGCATTGCTTTCATGTCACTTCTCATGTGTGTTTGGTTGTGAGATGTAGTTTGCAGGCCAAGACCAAGTTGTCGGCGATTCTTCCTATTGTAAAGTCATGCACTGTGAAACCCCCTGTCGCCGATCCACCCTACAGTGTAAACACAGCACTGACAGAATGCTGCCCCAGATAGTCATGCAGTGTGAAAACATCTGTGATGCAACTACTTTGAAAATCATGCAGTCTGAACTCGACATGAGTTAACTTAATCGATTTGTTTTGGGACAACATCAAAGAATTGTGTGGAACCCAGCATTTTTTACAGCGTAGATAGGTAACAAGTAGGTTGGTGCATATTTGTAAAAATCTGTAACTATTTACACTTGTTTATCAACCAGATATTTATTGACCTCAAGACATAAAATAAAACACAGTTGGTCTGTAGCTGTAATTGTAGCTGTAGCTGTAATTGTGTAATTACGGTTTTGAGAACGCAGGCCACAATAAATAATAAATTCCTCAATCAGCTGAGGAAGTTCAACCTGCCACAGGAGCTGCTCGTACAGTTCTACTCAGCTGTCATCCAATCCATCCTCTGCACTTCAATCACCGTCTGGTTCAGCTCAGCTGCCAAAACTGACCTCCGTAGACTACAGCGAATAGTCCGGACTGCTGAACGAATCACTGGCACTGCCCTTCCTACACTACAAGAACTGTACTCTTCCAGAGTGAGTAAAAGGGCTCGCAAAATCACTCTGGATGAATCACACCCAGCACACTATCTGTTCGAACTGTTGCCATCTGGGCGGCGCTACAGAGCACCAAACACAAAAACAGCCAGACACAGGAAAAGTTTCTTTCCTCAGGCCATCTACCTCATGAACAGTTAAATATTCCCCTACTGTGCAATTAATGTGCAATACTTTCTCATACGCACTTGTACACAGCACCTTATAACAATATACAACGCAATACTTTCTCACACGCATTTGTACACAGCACCTTATAACCTGTATATTTATAACAAATGTGTACATACAATTCAACACCCAGATCTTTTTGACTAACTGCATCTCTGTTTAATGTTTATTGCCTTTTTGTTTTTGTCACACTTAATTTTGTGTTGTCACTTGTCACTTTATGTACACTGGAAGCTTCTGTTGCCAAAACAAATTCCTTGTGTGTGTGAAGCACACTTGGCAATAAAACTGATTCTGATTCTGATTCTGATTCTGATAAACTGAAACAGATGCAGGATCTTCTCTCAAAACATTTTTTAAAAGATCCAGCCTTCCAGCGACCGTCTGACAAAATTCAATTACCTGAGCGGAGAAACAGGCATGTTTAGATGAGGCTAATCAAATCCCGAGCATGTCTGATTTCCACAAGTGTGTGCAATGAGGATCATAAATGAAGCGTCATGCTGTCTGCATGAATGAGAAACTGCAGGAGCTTCATAATCATCTGCAGAATTCTCATGATTGCATTCTACTTAAATACATTTCGTTTACATATTAGACTATTTTGCCACAGTTAAAAGATAAATAGTATTTTTCATGCCTTTTTCGCATACTTTTATGCAATTAATCTTTTCATGGCGTACATTTCTGTGAGCTACATGAAAACTGCATCACATAAATAAAAGATCGACTTGCAGCTAATGAGAGTTTGATTTCTTTATGTTTGTATATAGCGCTGGCAGTAGTGTAAGGCTTTTTATTCAGATGGATGAGTGTGTTGCTGGGGAAGATCCATCATCTGACTGACAACACTGCTGTTGCTTATTTAGATGGTGAAAGAGAATAAAGTGCCTTTCCTGCAAGCGCATCTGACGTGAGATGGTTGTGGATCATGGAGCCCAAAGCTGTCAGGCTTCAGTGATGCCAATTTGTACATAATTAAAAAAACACGGCGAGAATCTGAAGGCCTAAATGAATTAGACAAGTGTAAAAATAAGGATAACTGCATTATTTTCTGTGAAAGGTATCATATCTGATGGGAAATACCTTGCATGTATTATATCAGTGTTTCTCAACCACGTTCCTGGACTGCATGTTTTGGATGTCTCCTTTATCTGTCACACCCATTACAGGTCTTTCAGTCTCTGCTAATGAGCTGATGACCTGAATCAGGTGTGCTTGGCTGAGGAGACATAGAAAATGTGCAGAGCTGCTGGTCCTCCAGGAACGTGGTTGAGAAACACTGTATTTTATGGAACCATGATTTCCATGATTTATTGGATTTGAGTAAAATTTCAATATTTGTTTTATTTTATTGAACTTAAATACAAATATTGTCATTTAGATTTTATTTTAATAAAATATTACATTTGATTTAAATATTAGTATTGTGTTGTCTAAAAATAGATTTAAACATTTCTGGAAAATGTGGCACATATTTTGTAAATTTATTGTAAAAAAACAACAACAACTAAATGACACTGTCATTTTCAATTTGGAAGAATTGTCATCAGTCATCATTGTTTTATTTACAGAATAAAACAAAAAAATAAATTTTTACTCAAACATATAAGTATAAACTGCCTTTAAAAGGAATATACAACAGCTTTAACTTTAGCAAGAAAAGATGTAAACGCCAACACATCCATGTAGTCTATAGTTACATTGAAAAACAATTAAAGAGTAGTGAAGTAGATTTGAAAAAACTGGACATTATTTGATGTGTTTTACAGGGCTAGATCATCTACACTCTAAAAAGCTTTAGGAAAAATTCTCACTAATACAATTACTGTAGGTGCAGTTAACTTATTATGACTAAGTTTGCTCACCTTACAATATTTAAACAAGTAATCCAAACTTTTTAGCACATTAGGTTGTTAAACTAAATATATTCAAGTAATCTTGTACAATAATATGTATTTACAACTTTCGAGTGGTCATGTGTCAAATGCATGTTAACGACAGAGAATGGTGACTGAGGAAACAGGTGGAAGAATTAAAACTTAAGCATAATCAGACATAAACGTCGGCATAAGCCTTTTAAATTCTTTGATGTTCAAAATGTATAAATGTATTAATATCTTATAATATATTAATATTAATACATGTAATAATATGTATGATTATATAATAAATGATATTATAGAAATCTTTATTTAATAATAATAAATAAAATAAGATTTATATAATACATAAATAAATAATATTATAGAAATATTATTTATTATTATTTATTACTACATTAAACCTTGTTTGAAAGTTACTTGTTATAAAGTGCTATATTGTTTTTTTTTTTGCAGTACGTGGATGCTAAATGTTTTACAAGGTCAGTTGTTCATGATGCATGTGCATTGCATTGTTTTTCATGTTGAAAAAGTAATAACTATGTTTAAAGACATGTATAGACTGTTTAAGGTAACTGATGTTATGCCTGATTGATTTATTGATGCCTGTTTCATACACTGTATAATATTTAGACAATAAAAATGTTTTAAAATAATTACACTCAATGTGGCACAGTGGCGCAGTGGTTAGCACTGTCGCCTCACAGCAAGAAGGTCGTTGGTTTGAGTCATAGCTTTCCCAGCCATTTCTGTGTGGAGTTTGTATGTTCTCCCCGTGTTGGCGTGGATTTCCTCGGGTGCTCCAGTTTCCCCCACAGTCTAAATTATTAGTGAATTAAATAAATTAAATTGCCCGTAGTGTATAGTGTGTGTGAATGAGTGTGTATGGGTGTTTTCCAGTTCCGGGTTGCAACTGGAAGGGCATCCGCTGCGTAAAACATATGCCAAAATATTCCGATGTGGCAACCCCTGATAAATAAGGGACTAAGTTGAAAAGAAAATTAATGAATAAACGAATACACTCAAAAAAGACACAAACCTGTCCCTGGGGCACATGTTGATACAATTGTTTACCTTTAGGGCCTTATGAATAACACACTTGCATTTTTAATTATTAATATGTACCTTTAATGTACAAATGTTGACCTGTTCAAAAGTGTACTACCTCAGTGACAAGCTTTGAACCTTGATTTCTGAGAGTGCAGCATAAACAAGGTCAAAACGTGGACATTTTTATTGACCTTAAGAAGGTCTGATTTTTCTCTTAACAGCTCACACACACACACACACACACACACACACACACACACACACACACACACACACACACACACACACACACACACACACACACACACACACACACACACACACACACACACACACACACACACACACACACACACACACACACACACACACACAGAGAGAGAGAGAGAGAGAGAGAGAGAGACAAGCAGCTTCTCTCTTCACCTACACACACATGCCCTGGTGCCCGGTTCTGTCTCTGTCTATGGGAGATAATTAAATCTGGGCAGGGGGTTGATAAATGTATCAGCAGGTAGTGACAGGCTCCATGGCTAATGTGCTGCAGGTGAACATCTGCCTGATGCCAGCAGGGGGCACCGGGGGGCACGACCTCCAGCGCCCTTAGAGGACAGAGATACAACACCTATCACACCACTGCAACAGTATAGAAAGAGAGAGAGAGTCAGAAATACAGAAGCAAAACTCTCTATTATTTATGTGCTAAACCTTCCTTAAAACATAACCTGTACATATACAGTACAGATTAGAGAGAGGGAGAGGGAGAGAGAGAGAGAGAGAGAGAGAGAGAGAGAGAGAGAGAGAGAGAGAGAGAGAGAGAGAGAGAGAGAGAGAGAACAAACAAAACAAAATATTTGCTTGCTTTGTAGATTTTCAGAAAGCATTTGATTCAATTTGGCATGAAGGTCTGCTGTCTAAACTTCTAGAATCAGGAATCGGTGGTAAAACATACGACATTATAAAAACAATGTATTCAAACAGTCAGTGTGCAATTAAAATAGGAAATAAGAGAACAGAATTCTTTACTCAGGGGCGGGGGGTGAGACAGGGCTGTCCACTGTCACCAACCCTCTTCAATATTTACATCAATCAATTGGCAATGCTTCTAGAGCAAGCAGATACGCCGGGTCTCACACTATACGACTCTAGTGTAAAGTTCCTGCTGTTTGCAGATGATCTGGTGCTGCTGTCGCCAACAGAAGAGGGTCTACAGCAGCAGCTGGATATCCTACACAGCTTCTGTCAGACCTGGGCCCTGACCGTTAACCCAAAGAAAACCAAAACCCTAATATTCCAGAAAAAACCCAGATGTCAGGGAAAGAGACACAGTTTCACCCTTGGCATGACAAAAATTGAACCTGCCACAAGCTACACATACCTTGGGTTGAAAATAAGTGTTAATGGAAGACTAAATATGGCTGTGAATGAACTAAAAGAGAAAGCGAGAAGGGCCTTTTACGCCATTAAAAAATCAACACAATTAGAAATTCCAGTTCGTGTCTGGCTCAAAATTTTCCAGTCGGTGATTGAACCTATAGTGCTATACGGGAGTGAAGTGTGGGGTCCTCTCCTCAGTCATGAGTTTGATAAGTGGGATAAGAATCCAATTGAAAGCCTCCATGCAGAGTTCTGTAGGAGCATCCTCAGGGTACAGAGGAACACACCCAGCAATGCATGCAGGGCAGAATTAGGCCAGTATCCTCTACTCATGCGAATTGAGAAACGAGCCGTCAAATTTTGGAAACACATAAAAATGAGTGACCCCAACTCTTATCATTATAAAGCCCTCAAAAACCAAGAAATGGACATTGAAAAAAGCCCCCTGATTCAGATGGTCCTGAAGCTGCAAACACAAACCAACATAACGAATATGACTAACAGCAGGCAGCATCAGGACACAGACATGCTCATCCACAGAATTAAGCCCAATCAAATAATAAATGCACGAAAAGAAGAGTATCTGATTTACTGGAATGAAGCAGCAGCAAAACAAAGTAAACTTCAGTGTTATTTAGACCTAAACAGAGATTATACCACAGCAACATATCTGAGCGCAGTAAAGGACAGTAAATTAAGAACAACAATGACCAAATACAGGCTGAGTGCTTACAGTCTGACTGTAGAGACGGGCCGATACAGACAGAACTGGCAACCCAGAGAGAGCCGCATCTGCCCACACTGTGCCCAGGCAGAGGTGGAGACGGAGGAACACTTCCTCACCCGCTGCACAAACTATCAGCACATCCGAGACACATTCTACCCCAAACTACAGAGCATTTACCCACAATTCACTGAGTCAGACAATAAAACACAACTGCAATATTTACTAGGGGAAAAAACTGACTGTGTCCTTCTAGCGGCACAATACATTAATGCCTGTCACAAAAAGAGAGAGCAGACCAATAAAACCATCAGTGATGCGCCTGCAAACACACACACACACACACACACACACACACACACACACACACACACACACACACACACACACACACACCTAGATTATTATAAATGAATCATTGTAAATATACTGATTATTATTGTTTTTATTACCGTTTTATCCTAAAATGTTGATTGTTAAATGGACAGTTTATTCTGATCTTTTATTTTATTGATATATGTGAATAATATGATACATTGAATGATATATGATATATATGAGTGATATGATATGAGTTATATGATATATATAAATATATGAGTTATATGATATATTGAATAATACTAGAACAGTAAAGTTCGTAGACAAACTTTATGGTGTCTTGAGAAAGTCTAGTCTGAAAGTTTGAAGTAGCTATAAAATTAAATAATTGAAGTACTTTTTAAGTGTGAAGCAGTTGGTAGAGATAGATCACTACATATAGGTTAGCAGGTTTCTAGTATGGATTGGCATGTTTCTTGCTAGGTGGTTGCTAGGGTGTTCGGAATGGTTGCTAAGGTAAATGCTAGGGTGTTCTGAGTCATTGCTTAGATATTGCTAGGCGGCTGGTAGGGTGTTCTGAGTGGTTGCTTGGCGGTTGCTAAGGCGTTGCTAGGGTGTTCCCAGGTAGTTGTTAAGGTGTTGCTAGGGTATTCTGGTTAAGGTTGCTAGTCGACCACTGATCGGTTGTTAAGGCACTGCTAGACGATTGCTAGGTTGTTCTGAGTAGTTGCTAGGGCGTTGCTAGGGTGTTCTAGGTGGTCGCTAGGCAGTTGCTAGGGTGTTCTGAGTGGTTGCTAAGGTGTTGCTAGGCTGCTCTAGGTGGTCGCTAAGGTGTTGCTAGGGTGTTCTGAGTGGTTGCTAAGGCATTGCTAGGCGGTTGCTAAGGTGTTCTGAGTGGTTGTTAGGTCGTTGCAAAGGCATTGCTAGGTGGTTGCTAAGGTGTTCTGAGTGGCTGTTAGGTCGTTACAAAGGCATTGATAGGTGGTTGCTAAGACGTTGCTAGGTGGTTGCTAGGGTGTTCTGAGTTGTTGCTAGGCAGTTGCTAAGGTGTTCTGAGTGGTTGCTAGGCGGTTGCTAAGGCATTGCTAGGTGGTTGCTAGGGTGTTTTGAGTGGTTGCTAAGGCGTTGTTAGGCAGTTGCTAAGATGTTCTGATTGGCTGCTAGGTGGTTGCTAAGATGTTCTAGGTCGTTGCTAAGGTGTTGCTAGGTGGTTGCTAGGGTGTTTTGTATGTTTGCTAGGCCGGGGCTAGGATCTTCTGAGTGGTTGATAGGGTGTTGCTGGGCAGTTGCTATGGTGTTCTGAATGGTTGCTAAGGCATTGCTAGGCAGTTGCTAAGGTGTTCTGAGTGGCTGCTAGGCGGTTGTTAAGGCGTTGCCAGGGTGTTCTAAGTCATTACTAAGGCGTTGCTAGACCATTGCTAAGGTGTTCTGGGTGATTGCTAGGCGGTTGCTAGGGTGTTCTAGATGGTTAAAAAGATGTTGCTAGGTGCTTGTTAAGGTGTTCTGAGTGGTTGCTAGGCAGCTGCTAACATAAATTACCATGTTTCTAGCATAAATTAGCATGTCGTTAGCATTGAGTATGATTTAGCATGTCACTAGCATGTTTCTAGTGTAAACTAGCATGCTGCTAGCATGAATTTAGTATGAATTAGCATGTTTGCTAGTATGATTAGTATGTTTGTTAGTATGTTTCCATTATGGATTAGTATATTGTTAGTATAAATTAGCATGTTGCTAGTATGTTTATGTATGAATTAGCATGTTGCTAGTATGATTAGTATGTTTCTGGTATGGAGTAGTATATTGTTAGTATGAATTGGTATGTTGTTACTATGTCCAATGTAAAGTCAATGGCAGTTTGTTAATTTTTATTTTACAATAGAAGTCTATGGGACAGTTGCTAGGGTGGCGTAAGTGGTTGCTAGGGTGTGGCTAGCAAGTTAAAAGGTCATCAGTGATTGACAGATTGGTAGTCTGAGTTAAATGAGCGTAAACTTAAGTCTGTATGACAGTCTGGCGGAAAGTTATGTTTTTCTCAAGCCACCATAAATATGATATATTGAATAATATGATATATTATTTATATTTGATTTAATTATAATATATATATTCAGATTATTATTAATATATATAAATATTATTTTATTCTTTTTTTTTTTTTTTTTTTTTTACTACTACTATATTGTGTGCTGTTTTTTTTTAATTATATATGCATGTTACTTTTTTATGTAAACTTTATAAATGCTTTGGCAATACATTTGTAAAATTTGTCATGCCAATAAAGCAACTATTGAATTGAATTGAATTGAGAGAGAGAGAGAGAGCTTTTTAACCAATGTTTTAAGTAATATTACATTATATTTTATTATATTATATTTTATGTAGTTTAATTAATTAAATAGAGTCCCGGGTGGGGTAGCTGGCATTTCTATATGGAGTTGGCATGTTCTCCCTGTCTTTGCGTGGGTTTTCGCCGGGTGCTCCTATTTCCTAAGTCCAAAAACATGAGCTAGAGGTGAATTGAATAAACTAAATTGGCCATAGTGTATGAGTGTGAATGAGTGTGTATGGATGTTTTCCAGTGCTGGGTTGCAGCTGGAAGGGCATCCGTTGTGTAAAGCATACAGTATGTTGGATGAAATGAAAAAGTAATGAATGAATGAATGAATGAATGAATGAATCTATATATTTTGTTTAATGTAATTAGTAAAACAATGAGTGTTTATTCATTAAAAAATATTGCAAATATAATTATATAATAAATATAAAATACACATATTAGATGATATTTAAAAAATCAAACTATACTTAAAAACAAAGTTTTACAAAATTAAAGTAAAAATATATAATACAAACATTAAATGAATAAAATTGAAAAAAATGTTTTAATTATCAAAATAAAAAGCAAAACTGCTTAAATTAAAATGATTTTTTTTTATTTAAATGAATTTAAATTTAAATTAAAAAATAAATCAAATGCAAACAAATCAAATATTATAACAGTATAAGACACTGATATATTTGATCACATTCACTAAAGCCTGTATGGATGTTCTTAGTACAGAAAACTGAAGTCATTGCATTTGGGAACAGAGATGAGGTTCTCAAGGTGAATGCATACCTTGGCCCTAAGCATCAAACAACAAAAAATAAGGTCAAGAATCTTGGTGTGATTCTGGAGCGAGATATGCGTTTCAGTAGTCATGTCAAAGCAGTAACTAAATCTGCATACTATCATCTCAAAAACATTGCAAGAATTAGATGCTTTGTTTCCAGTGAGGACAAGAGAAACTTGTTCATGCTTTTATCAGCAACAGGGTGGATTACCGTAATGGACTCCTCACTTAGCCTTCCCAAAAAGACAGTCAGACAGTTACAGCTCATCCAGAATGCTGCGGCCAGGACACATCCCTGTCCTCAGATCTTTACACTGGCTCCCAGTTACATTCAGAATTGATTTTAAAGTATTATTACTTGTCTATAAATCACTAAATGGCTTAGGACCTCTTGCTTGTCTACATTACAGATATGCTCACTAAATACAAACCTAACAGATCACTCAGATCTTTATGATCATATAAACTAGAAATTCCAAGAGTTCAGTCAAAGCATCCGCCAGTTACACCCCCCACTGCTGGAATCAGCTTCCTGAAATTATCAGATGTGCTCTAACATTAGGCACATTCAAATCAAGACTGAAAACACATCTGTTTAGATGTGCCTTTACTAAATGAGCACTGTTCTACATCCGACAGATCGCACTCCTATGTCTTTCTTTTCTTTTTCATTCTTTTATAACAAATTTGAATCTGATTTTATCTGTTTTTAATCACTTTTATTATTTGTTTTTATTTTCTTATACTTGTCTCTTTTATTCCTGGTTATGTAAAGCACTTTGAATTGCCATTGTGTATGAAATGTGCTCTATAAATAAACTTGCCTTGCCTTGCCTTGCCTATTATAATGCATACATTATGCGTTATAAACAATCTAATAAGTTGTATCTTCATAACAATCATAATAACAGTTACAAGAACAAATAATCAAATACAAATAATAATACAATTATTATAATAACAGATAATCATAAAAACAGCTACAAGAACAAACGTTATTCTACATGTACTATAATGTAAACTGTAATATATTTATAAAAGTATTGTATTTTTAAATGCAATGCCAAGAAACACAATGCCTTTAGTGTTGTATACAATATATACTTTAGACTGTAAAGAACACTAATAAAAATAAGTCATGTTAAAATATGGTTTGTTTTGTTAAATCAAGAGATCTGATGCATTCAATAATTTTAACAATTTGACTATTACTTCAAAACGTTGCTAAAATATTCAAACGCTGAATACATTTACAAATCCGCTAATGTAGTGCGAATGAGGAAAAAGTACACAAAAACATCAAAAGCTCCAGCATATTTGAGACAGGTGTGTGACAGATCTGTTGAAGTGTTTGTTGTAATACTCTAGGGAAAACACTTGCTCGACAAGTGGCCTGTGATATTACACCGTGGAAAAAATAACATAACATGAAAGGTGTCGCTCATAAAATATCACGGCTCTCAAGAGAAACATGCTGAAAATGTAGATGTACTCACGAAGGAATAGTGATCAATGTTATGAAATGTGCAGCCAACCGTACACCTGCTGGGATTATTAAATAACATTCTTTTAACCTTGGCAGAACATTTCCTTCCCACTGCCTTTTTCGAATAAGAAATGGAGTGCAGATGGTGGAGCCTCGGGCGTCTGTTGTGAGGTATAGAGGGGAAAAAAAAGATCAGATCTGCTGTTGTTGTTTTCACCCATGACCTTTTGATCCATGTGAGCTCACCTACTTATCGCTTTCACTCACACACACACACATGGAAGCACACACAAATTTATGAAGACTCTCCATAGACATAATGTCTTTCCTGTAGTAAAAAATGCATATTATATGGCCTTACCCCCCTTCTACCCCTACTCCTGAACGTGACAGCTGCAACACTATCTCACGGCTATTCGTAACTTTTTGATTTAGTGGCTAATTTGTATGAATTCGACAATCTCATTTGTACAATTTAGTACTATTTGCTTATCCCCCAATAATGGTTGGGTTTAGGGAGCGGGGTTTGGTGCCATGCCTGCTTTTTATAAATCGTACATTTTTGTACGACTGAACTTGTATGAATTAGCTACTAAACTGACAAAAACGTAAAAAATAGTTACCTTTCCGTGTGAGATCTAAAACCCCCAAGTAAAATGTTTAAGCATTTTGAATTACAAGGACTCAAGGCATGTCCTCATAAACCACCAATAGTGTACTATTATCTTTTGGATGAGATGTTAAATCGAGATCCTAACTCTCTGTGGTTGTTAAAAATCCCAGGATGTCCCTCGAAAAGAGTGGGGGTTTACCCCGGCATCCAGGCCAGATTTGCCCACTGGCCTCTATCCACCACCTCCTAACCATCGCCATATCATAATTGGCTTCATCACTCTGTTTCCTCTCCACCAATCAGCTGGTGTATGGTGTGCGGTCTGGGTCGTTGCGTCATCCAGGTGGATGCTGCACGCTGGTGGTGGATAAGGAGACTCCACCCAAAAATTTGTAAAGCAATTTAAGTGTCTGGAAATGTAAGGAATTATTATTATTATTATTAATACTTAATTATTATTAATAATAATTATAACAATGCTCCGGTTTTCACTCACATTATAAAGACATGCGGTACAGGTGAATTGAATAAACTAAATTGGCCTTAGTGTATGTGTGTGGATGAATGTGTATGGATGTTTCCCAGTACTGGGTTGCAGCTGGAAGGGCATCCGCTGTGTAAAACATATGCTAGATAAGTTAGTGGTTCATTCCGCTGTGGCGACTCCTGATGAATAAAGAAACTAAGCTAAAGGAAAATGAATGAATGAACGAATGAATGAATAATAATAATAATAATAATAATAATAATAATAATAATAATAATCCATTATTAAGGTTCCAATTTGTTTCATATTCATAACAGTGTTGAGCAATATTATACTTGCAATCATGTTATATTTTCTCTATTTTGAATAAATTAAATACTAAATTCTGGTTTCAGTCTGTAAATAGTATTATAATAACATTTTTATAATCTACAACAACATTTAACAACAACAAGCAGTGCTGAGCAAAGATTAATCACAATTAATCACATCTAAAATATAAGTTTCTTTTGACAAGATATGCGTGCGTATTTTATATATATATTTTTATACTTATATTTTTTTTTGTTATGTATGTATTTGTAATACACATAAATACATTACAAAAACTATAAATGTTTTTGTTTTTTATAAATATTTTATTGCATTTATTCATTCATTTTCTTTTCGGCTTAGTCCCTTTATTAATCAGGGGTTGCCACAGCGGAATGAACCACCAACTTATCCAGCAAATGTTTTACGCAGCGGATGCATTCACACACATACACTATGGCCAATTTAGCTTATTCAATTCACCTATGCCGCATGTGTTTGGACTGTGGGGGAAACCGGAGCAGCCGGAGGAAACCCACACGAACACGGAGAGAACATGCAAACTCCGCACAGAAATTATTTAAATATATATATTTTATAATTTGTATCATTTACATACATATTCATTCAATAATTTTCCTTTGGGTTAATCTTTATTTCAGAGGTCGCCATAGTAGAATGAACCGCCAATTATTCTGGCATATGCTTTACATGCCCTTCTAGCCGCATACCAGTACTGGGAAACACCCACACACACTCATTCACTACGGCCAATTTATTTAATTTAATTCACCTATAGCGCATGTCTTAGGCACTTGAAGGAAACCCACGTTAACACTGAGAGAACATGCAAACTCCACACAGAAATGCCAAATGGCCCAGTCGGGAAATGGCCCTTCTTGCTGTGAAGCATCAGTGCTAACCACTGAGCCACCATGCCACCCTTTTACATACATATTTTATATCTAAATATAAAAAAATCTAAAATATTCATGCATATATATATATATATATATATATATATATATATATATATATATATATATATATATATATATATATATATAAAATATATATATATAATAACTATATTTAATGATATTATAATAATAATTAATTTATATTATATTTAATAACTAAAAATGTACACACACATACAGTGTCAAAACAAACTTTTATTTTGGAAGCAAATAACCGCATTTAATCTTTGTCCAGCACTAATTGCAAGACATTATTGTACAACATTATTCGCGCAGTAGTAAGTGTATAATTTTAATTAGCATAGTATTAAAAAGTAACTTTTACAGTAAATTGATGGTGACAAAAAATGAAGACAAATGACTTCTGCTTACACCCAGACAGAAAAGTAGCAGTTACCATGGATAGCATTCCCTGTGTCCACCCTGTGATTTGATTATAAATTACATCTTTGATTAAAGAGCGGTAAGGGGGAAATGGCAGTCATTGATTTCCAATCCACCCAGCAGAATGGCTCTGTCAGTGGGCAGACGATTCAGGTTTAGCAGTGGCCTTACATCTCTCCCAGTGTCTGTGATTGTGTCCAAGATGTTTAATTACGCTCTAAGTGAAGAGAATTACTGTAAATCTTTAGATAACAGCACTTGGCCAGCAAACGAGCAAAGACTGAAAAGCCTCCTTTATATTTCACCGTCTATTTGAAATGCTAAACCAGCTAATCTGTTCCGTTGTCTTTGCTAAGCAGCCGACAATGACTGTGTGGATGATTCAAATCAGCCTTTCAACTGTGAAAAGAGAGATGCACACTTCATTTCAAGTTAAGTACAACATACTGTAAGGATTATACTGTGAGTCAGGCCTGCGCACACTATGAAGCCGGGGCACTCTTTAACAGCTTCACTGCTTGTTTTTATAGCAACTCGAGGATTAAGGGTCATCACACACTTAAGTATAGAGATCAAGAAACATCTGTCACTAAAGTACATGTTTATGCATGGAAAAATGGGTTTCAGACAGTCAGTGAAATGAGTGCTGTGCAGACAAACGTATATGATGGATGGATGGATTGATGAACGGATGGGTGGAATATGAGATATGATATGATGATCAATATGAAGATGGATGGATGGATGAAAAATTGGATGGACGTATGGATGAAATATTGGATGGACGCATGGATGGAATATTAGATATAATATGATGATGAATGGATAAAATATTGGATGGACGGATGTATGGATGAAATATTGCATGGGCAGATGGATGGACGATGGATGAAATATTGAATAGACGGATGGATGAAATATTGGATGGACGGATGAATGGATGAAATATTGTATGGATGGATGGATGGATGGATGATGGATGGATGGCTGAAATATTAGATGGACGGATAGATGAAATATTGGATGTACGGATGGATGGATGAATGGATGGATGAAATATTGGATACGCAGATGGATGAAATATTGGATGGACGGATGGATGGATGGATATATGGATGGATGAAATATTGGATGGACAGATGGATGAATGGATGAAATATTGGATACGCAGATGGATGAAATATTGGATGGACAGATGGATGGATGGATGAATGGATATATGGATGGATGAAATATTGGATGGACAGATGGATGAATGGATGAAATATTGAATGGATGGATAAAATATTGGATGGATGGAAGGCTGGATGAAGCATTGGATGGGTGGATGGATAGATGGATGAAATATTGGATGGACGGAATGATGGATGAAATACTGGATGGATGGATGGATAGATGGATGGATGGATGAAATATTGCACAGACGGAGGGATGTATGAATGGAAAGATAGGTGGATGACTGATGGGAGGATGGATGGATGGATGGATGACTGATGGGAGGATGGAGAGATGGATGGATGCTGTGCAATTATGAATGTGATTCAAACAGGTGAGTGGGCTTGACAAACCACCTATAAGACACACTCTCTCCATTCCGTATGCACCAGACACTTTCGACTGGCTGCAGTAGTGGCATAATGGTTAGAGAGTTTGGCAGGGATTGTGGGCATGGAGAGGTTAAACAAAGCTTTATCATTATATTAAGTCCAGAATTGTTACCATTATTTCATCAATATAAATAAAATAAAAAATAAAAATCCCTCATCAACGACAGAAAAACTTATTAATACCTCACATTAATACAAAAAAAATTAACATTATTTATTAATTTCTAATATACAAATTCAATTATTTTCCTTCCTTTTACGCTACCATACACTTCAACATAATTTCTACATCAAATTGATTCTAAATCATTGGTCCTCAACTTCCAGACAGACAGACAGACAGACAGACAGACAGACAGATAGACAGATAGATAGATAGATAGATAGATAGATAGATAGATAGATAGATAGATAGATAGATAGATAGATAGATAGATAGATAGATGAAACTAAATGAATCAGCCATCTCTGTATCTTTCTATAATGCCTTCTCTCTCTTTTCCTCCTGCGGTGCATTCTGGGAAGTTCTTGCATTCGGTACATTGGACTAATTACTGTAGTTGTGTTCGACCCACCCAATTTATCACTCCTCTGAACATTTAATTAGCTGCAAAGCTCTCTACAATTAAGCCCGGAATTAGGACAAATTGAACTGCAAGCTTAGCAACTAGAGGGGGGACGCCATAGCGGAAACTGCAGATGATTGCCGTTATGGGAAAGCTGCAAGCTAAAGATTTTATTCACAAGATTGTTTTCTTGTTTTTGCCCTCTCGAGTTCAGCACCAGCAATAACAGCCCTTTTAGGCTTTGTAATGTCTTCAACAAGCAACCAAAACAGTTATTTTTCCCTGAAGAGAATCGTTTTTCTGAGAATGTGTAGCACTGCCAAAAATTTGAAATGAGTAAACAAGGGCCCAAATCAACAGTGCTTAACCGTGTTGTCATGTTTCTTTTTTTAGTTAAAAGCAGATCAAGACCATAGCAGTGCAAAAAAAGAACTGTTAACATTGTCATGCCTCACATCTGAGTGATTTTAACTGAAGCTAAACACCCAGGAGTTCTCAATGTTGCACATAGACTCGCCTTTTGGGTGTTTGATTTTAGCCAACATCCAGACTGAATGTACCTGCAGCAGTGGCCCTCAATAATTTATGAGAACACAACACAAAAAAAACTAAAGATTCTATTGCACTTTCTAAAATAACTAGATAAAATAACTAGAGTTAGAATGATGTTCAAGGACTTTAGTGCATCAATATGTCCCCCCTGACATACCACAACATTACACAGTGGCTACAGATTTGTTGGCTGCAGAACAACAATCTTGAATCTCCTGTTAAAAAAATGGTGTAGGTGCTGATAGTGTCAATATTCAATAACGCAACATATCATGATAATGAACATGCATGTTATTGTTGGCAGCATGGTGGCCCGGCCAAGGCTCGAACCAGCGACCTTCTTGCTGTGAGGCGAATGTGCTACCCAAGTGGCTGTTCAATGCAGCCCCAAATGCTTAAAGACATAATAGGCTGTTTATATTCAAACATTAGTATTACTTGAAGAGGACAAGCCCTTGAAATGGTTGATTCAACAAGACAATGACCCCAAACACACTAGTAAACAAGCAAAGTTTTGATTCCAAACCAATAAAATTAATGTTATGGAGTGGCCAGCCCAATTCCCGGACCTTAATCCAATCGAGAACTTGTGGGGTGATACCAAAAATATTGTTTCTGAAGCTAAACCAAGAAATATACATGAATCGTGTAATGTTGTTAATGAATCATGGAGTAGAATTACAGATGAAAGATGCCACAAGTTGGTTGACTCCATGCCACACAGATGTGAAGCAGTTATAAAAAAAACTGCGGTCATACAACTAAATATTAGTTTAGTGAGTCACAGGATTGCTAAATCCTAGAAAGAAAAAAGTTTGTATTAAATAGTTTTGAGTTTGTACAGTCAACGGCAGACACTGCTATTTTTTAACACACCCCTTTCAACTAATTGCCTAATTGTACAGCTTTAAGAATGTGCATATCATGAACGCTGATTCTTGTTTGCTTTCTGAGAATCTACTGCACCCACTGGTAACTTGTTTGCCATGTTTCAATAAACATATTTACTAAAAACCTGGATTATTCTGGTTACTCACATTGTACTGCTATTATTTTGAACAATACTGCACATAACCCTAACCTAAACTTAGCATAAACTGTAAACGTATGTCTTAATTTTGATTGGAATGTTGTTCCAGGATCAACATAGATGTTAATTCAGATGAAATCACAAATGTACAAATAACACAGCTGTGTTCTTCTGCTGTATGGCCTGCTGTGCCCTCTGAGATGCTATTCTTGGTTGTAACAAGTGGTTATTCGAGCTGCTGCATTTTTATCAAGCCTGAACCAGTCTGGCCATTCTCCTCTTACCACTGGCGTCAAAGAGGCATTTTTATACACACTGCAACTCACTGGATATGCTCTCTTGTTTCTGAACATTCAAACTTAAACCACTTTTCTACTCCATTCTGATTTTATTTCAACTTCAAGCAGATCATGTTGCCTGTGTTTACATGCCTACTCTCAAAGTGATTTAGTAATTAGATATTACCGTTAACAAGCAGCTGAACACGTGTAGCCAATATAGTGGCTGGTAAGTCTAGTACAGCTGTAAAAGATTTATATAATGTGTTTAATTTTTATTTGAGCTGAGTTATAGCATTTTCTCATCTTGTTAAATGGGGCATTAAAAGTGGGAACAAACAACAACCACAGAACAAAAGCAAGGTAATTCATTTCTGAGCCAAGTCTCATCAACCAATCGATTTACAGTGGCTTGGGTAAATGCATGCAAATCCTGAGTTTATGGGATGAAGGAAAAAAAACAGCAAACTGTCAAGAGGAAAAAAAGCTGTGGAGAATAATATAGATTTAGGTTTTTCACTTTCACTCTCACGAAGGCTCTGATATAGTGCGCTCCCATCAATTTCAATAATGCTAGTCTTTTGTTTTGTGGATTTGACATTAACGGTGCCGTTTGAATGCAGCTCACGTCAGGATCCCAGCTGCCGCGCATTGTCTCACACTCTCTTGCACTGACACACATCACTCAATCCATCAATTCCCCCAGACTTAAATCAAATCATGCTGTCGTTACCATCAAAAGCTGACAGAGTAGGAGCAAATCAGAGATCAAACCTGCACTAACAGATGTGAGCTGGCAGTCGTGCCACACACCTAAGCTGGCGCTGAAAAAGCATTAGGCAAAAGCCTTGAGACGCAACCAGGCAAGTCTACCATAATGAGCAATTTCCTTTCAGGTTAAATGCTAGTTAGCCTCGGGCCGACCGAATGTAGGTAGCCTTGCAATGTTTTGGTTTCAACACGTGGACTGAGACAGAGGGAGAAACGATGAAAAAGAGTTTCTTTATTTCAGTGCATCTTGAATTGAAGTAACCCAAAAGGTCCTTGAGCTTAAATGGCCTGCTGGTTTCCTCCAGATTGAGTTGCTGCCACAAAATAAGAAAAGTCCGACATAAATACATGCAGTACTACAAGTCAAGGCTTGCAAACACACACACACACACACACACACACACACACACACACACACACACACACACACACACACACACACACACACACACACACACACACACACACACACACACACACACACACACACACACACACACACACACACACACACACACACAAAGAAACAACATGTAAAAGTCAGCTTTTCATCCATTCCCTGACTACTACTAACATCATGCCGTCTTTTTTTTGAGTTCATTGTAAACTCTAGCAGCTATTTTCGACCATATTGTGACGTGAGAGTGGTATTCAGTTTTTTCCCGAGGGGTTCACAGATCAAAGCTCCCTTTCTAAACCCACATTATAGGAAAAACACAGACACAAAAGAAACACAACACTTCAGTTTGGGGTGCCAAGGCCACCCTGGCTGCCTCAGATGTGGCGCTGTCTGCCTGCCTGCCTCTCAAACTGTGCTTTTATTGAACTTTCAGGTGGAATTCAGAAATGTGGTGCAACGGAATGAGAGCGAGGTAAGAATAAGTCCAGAGTAGACTAAGAAAGAGTACAAGAGGTTCACCAAATACCGGCCCAGTCCATCAATATGTGAGGGATTAAAAGGCAAATCAATGTCTGTTGGGCAGCTGCCAACATCTGAGCCAGTTTCCTTTATGCAGCAAAGCTGCTTTTCATCATTCACTGTCAATTTGCAGAGAAGAATGAAAAGAATCAAAATCAGCCCAGTGATAGAGATGCCAGATTTGATAGCAACACTATAGAGACTTCACAAGACATCAGTTTGGACACTTAATTACAACTCTTCATTGAGATATAATGACTTAAAATGAAGAAATCACACAATTAACACTGAGCTTGTCAATTAAATAATGTGTAATCACATAAGAGTTGTGTATTGTTTTACCCTTATGTCATTTTTCGAACTCAGGGTGGGATTTTTAAGCTACAAGTCATTAAATTTACTTTATTTTACTTCTTTATTTACTTATCACACTTTATTTTACACAAACATATACTGTAAAAATACATGCATAAGGAATATATAGCTAATACATGTTACTATGAGCTATTATATATGCCCTTGTCATTACAGTACATGCACACACATGGTCTCTCTTGTGCAAGCTTTTTATATCTGCCTGTGACTGATTAAAAATTAGAGTTCTAATGTGTCGTTTTTTTTTTACGATTTATTTTATACTTGACTATAACTTGGCAAATGGGCATAGAACAAGAAGGATAATCAACAACTTGCTATGCATTAAAGGATTTAAATGCACTTCACATCGGTACTTCTGTGTTTCCACATAGTGAATATGAAATCCTTCAATGTAAATCCTTTTAATTGACATATAAATACCTATATACCTCCAAAATCAACGAATATCTTACATGTTTCTGTAGGAAACAGGATCTGACAAACCGAGCTTCGCTGTTCCTTTCTTCATCCTTCCAGCCAACCCACAATTTTTCTGACCTCATTCAAGTCTGGGTGAAAAGAGGTTTTGATTAGTTTTTATGAGTTTCTCCTCATGTTCTTCTATAGATCAAGTTGGTTTCATCTGTTCCTCCTTTAAATTCATAGCACATTCCTGAAGTTATGAAACAATTGCGTATAGTGCCCGACTCACCACACAGTAAATGATGAGAGATTCTGCAAGCAGAGGGTAAAAAAAGAAAGAAAGAAATCTGGCTCATGGGGCCGTTTTTAGATTAAAAACAAAACATGTTTTGTGAAATAAAACTCTTTGTAAGAAAAACGCTCCATGGCAGCTCTTCTAAAACAGACGAAATCTAACTAGCATTGTTGTTGTTTTTTTTGTTTTTTTTTTAGCAATGGCTCTAGTACAAACAACAAAAGCAACTTATTTCTCATGAGACCTTTTCTCCTTTAGTTTTTTTTCCAATCTCACAGAAACGCCGGCTCTTTATCAATAAAAGGGTTAGTAGGAGCCGGGCTGAAATTGATCACTGCAGACAGAGCGTCCAGGTCGTAGATAAGTAACCCGCCGGAGTTCAGAGACCCAGTCAGAGGAGATCTCCTCTTATCTGCAGGGGGAAAGAGCCCATTGAATCTGATGGCACCTGGCAGAAAATCAGTGCCTATTGAACACTAAAGTGGCTCTCTGCTGCCTTAAATAATAGACAGCATAAGCCTCTAAATAAAAGCAGAATTGGGCCAATTTTTGCCTCCCTTCAATTTTTGGAAGTCTACCAGCTGGATCGACACAGCAGGAAACCGGCGCGTGTGTGCGCCTGAATGGAGAAACATCATCAGGTGAAGGCAAGATGATGAAAACAAATTGCTTTTGCTTTTTCACTGAAAGGAGAAACTAGTTCACAAAGCGTAAAACATAAGCAATCTGTGGCTATAAGGGAAAGAATAAAGACAGAATAATCTAGGCCAATCTTACAATCCTACAAACATGTCTTTATTCATCACTGTGAGTATAAAGAGGACATTTTTATAAAACATTCAGGATTTTTGGCAGCGGGGCATTATAGTGACGAGTGTGTGTGCGTTTATTTACACCGTAAAGTCTTTCAGAGGGACACACTCATTCTCATGTAAAACAGCATGAACGCCCTTGCTTTTCTACATCCGCTGAATATTAAACCTCTTATTAAGTTTTTATTTAATCTGCTGGTGCGTGTGTCGAATCAGACAGTGCAAGAAAGTTAGGGAATTTTTAATAGCGCTGCTGATAAAAGGTTAATTGAAGCAAAGGCCGCTTCTGTGTTTTAGGTCTTTTAATTCATTGTGAGGTGGAGAAAAAAACAGCAGGAATTTGATTAGGTGGTTTGAACGGGGGCTTGACTTTGGATAAATGCATGAAGAGAGCCAGAATGTGGAGTGTTTGAAAAGCTCCGGTGGTACAATGGGGTTCAGAACATCTATAATAATGGCGGTGTCTAAGTGTCAAGGAAAAAAGAGAGAAATGATCATTTGCGATCATATAAAATCAGAAGTGTCTTTTGCGTTTTCTTGGAGAGTAGCCTACCAGCTTTGTTCAGGGTGGCTAATGAGGTAATTAAAGTGGCTGGTTTGAATTCAGTCAAACATTATGACAGCAAGGTCATACAGGTCAAAGGCATCAAATACAAATGTGACTTTATATATAAAGACTCAAAAATATATAAAAAGACTGTCAAAATATGCATGGAAGCATGTTCTACCATCATAGCAACTGAGTTTTATATAAAACATAATAACTTTTTATGTAAAAACTGAACAGCATACTTACTTTGAAGATATATCAAATAAAGCAAATACATTTGATCATATTTTAATGTGATAGTCCTAATTTAGGCATCACTTGTGGTCTTAGCCAGTCAAAAAGGGACAAACGCCTGTAAAATACACAGTTTTTTGTAAAATCAATCAAATTTTTTTTTCATTCATTCATTCATTCATTTTCTTTTCGGCTTAGTCCCTTTATTAATAAGGGGTCACCACAATGGAATGAACCGCCACCTTATCCAGCATATGTTTTACACAGCGGATGTCCTTCAGGCCACAACCCTACACCGGGAAACACCCAAACACTCTTACATTCACACACATACACTATGGCCATTCATTCATTCATTCATTTTCGTTTCGGCTTAGTCCCTTTATTAATCCGGGGTCACCACAGCGGAATGAACCGCCAACTTATCCAGCATATGTTTTACGCAGCGGATGCCCTTCCAGCCGCAACCCATCCCTGGGAAACATCCACACACACTCATTCACACTCATACACTACGGACAATTTAGCCTACCCAATTCACCTACAGTGTAAAAAATGATTTTTGGGGCTTGTAAATAAAG
The DNA here is from genome assembly GCA_903798195.1 of Danio kyathit. Taxonomy (NCBI): domain Eukaryota; kingdom Metazoa; phylum Chordata; class Actinopteri; order Cypriniformes; family Danionidae; genus Danio; species Danio kyathit. The sequence goes on from LR812528.1 coordinate 32,328,258, forward strand.
AGAGCATGTTTCAAGTACATTTTACAAATAAATCATATTTTGTCTTTTACTTCAAAATGTCACGTTTAATTCAATAAGCTACTTAATATTTCTTTTTAATTTATTGTGCTTAAAAAACAATAGTAAATTGAAATGGATATACCCAAGTAATATTTACTTATTGTTTCGTAATAATGCAAAAAAAGACATACGCGAGTAAAATTTACTTCACAAAGTCAGTAAGTCTTTGCGCCTGCTCTCTGATTCAAACTTGGCACGGGTGGAGCAGATGAGAGCAGCCGAAGATTTCCTCACACAGACTGATGTGATATTTACAAGGTAAGTTACATTATTTGTTTATTGATCAATTTGGATTCGTTTGCAGAAAGGTATAGAGCTAATGTCTGCAGTTTTGGTGGTTAAAGAGAATGCATGAAGTGTTATTTGACTGAGTTAGCTAAAGCTCCGATTAGCATAAGCATATTAGCAAACAACATCTGTGTCTAAAACAACTGAGCTGCATTCTAAATATAATCTATGGAAAAGTATAATCTACAGTGAACTTTAAGATGATTTTTTTACTAATACGAGTGTCCAATCATATCGGTAAATTGCAATAAGGACATAATTAACCAAACATTAAAGTTACCCTCCCTGCTGTCTGCACTATAAATAAGAGTTTTCTTAGATTGGACCGCCTCAGAACTCATTTGAACCCAGAATGATAAGTTACCTGAGCCCTGAGAGGCCAAAACATGATGTAGAAAGACGTATTTATTAATCCATCCACATTAACATATGCAAATATACTCCTTATTAAACTGTAGTGATATATATATTCTAGTAACGTTACTGAGTATGTTCAGGCAGCCTCTATACTTGTGAACATTTATTGCTGATAATTGAAGAGTCCAAAATAAATTACCTGATCAAATTTTAAATCAGTAATATCATTGTGTGTTTATTTAATTTTCTGACATTAACATTTCTAATATGTTTAACAGATTGCTCTCACCATTCAAGCTCTTGCAAGGTAAGTTGGATAGCACATTTATAGATATACTAATGTATTCAACGTGTGTGTGTGTGTGTGTGTGTGTGTGTGTGTGTGTGTGTGGTGTGTGTGTGTGTGTGTGTGTGTGTGTGTGTGGTGTGTGTGTGTGTGTGTGTGGCAAAAATAGTTGATTTGACTACTAAATGGTAAATGTGTTACATTTTATTTCATTTATCTTAGATCAGTAATGAGAACAGAAGCATAACCACAACCTCCCTGTAGCCAGCCTTTCTGCAAAAACTGGACCACATTTACCAGGTAAATATATACATTGCACATCCAATTTCCAGCTGCATCCTGACTTATTAGATATGCAGTTATATGTAGATGGAGATTTACACTGTTACTGGTTAATGACCACTAAAGTTTACTTTTGTTTTAATCAGCAAGTTGAAGACAAGTGAGATGCCGTGATCCACTGCCTGCTTTCCGACCTAGGAGAATCATCTCAGGAGCTCATTGAAGACTCCCAGGTACATTAAAAATGTCTAAATTAGTTTTAACTTTGGATATGTAAGGTTCTTCAAGTGTTAAAAACATGTTAGTATTTTTACCCCCCCATTTTTTTTACTTTTGGTTAACTTTTAAAAACTTTAATCACTTTATGCAACAGAGCACAGGTCTCTAACATCAATACAGTCTATTATATCATAAAGCAAGAGGTAACACTGATAACATTGCAACTAACTTTACAGTATTTTAATCACTTTGCACTTATTTGTGTATTTGACAGAATCGTTGTGAAGATCATTGTACTGGGCAGTACTACAGAAGAGGAAGATGCCAACATAGATGACCCCATCATTCTCTCTGAAAGGACTTTTTAAATTTGTTTATTGAAAAGTTTAATTCAAATTAAAGTACTGAATGAAAATGTCTGGCAGTGTTTTTAATTAAGAAACAGTTTAAATAAACATTTAAATATATTGCTATTTTTAGATTTATTTTTATCCAATATTCCTAGTTATCTTTTTTAGTTATCCCGAGTAAACTTTACTTCAAAATGTTAAATAAAATATGGTGATGAAATTTCATTCAAAAGTTTGAAGTAAAGTTTACTCAGGATAACTAAAAAAGATAACTGGGAATATTGGATAAAAATAAATCTAAAATTAGCAATATATTTAAATGTACAACTTAAGTAAATTTTACAAACAAAAAGTCAATAAAATCTACTTAGAATTTCCCAAGTAAACTTAACTTAACATTTCTAATTAAATGTACTAATAATTATGGTTAGTCTTTTACTTGGCAAAGCTTTGAAGATTTACTAGCCTTTTCTGAGTGAAAAATATTTCCAAGCTTTTTTCAAGTAAACCCTACTCCTCATTTTTTACAGTGTATACCGCATGTCTTTGGACTGTGGGGGAAACCGGAGCACCCGGAGGAAACCCACGCGAACGCTGGGAGAACATGCAAACTCCACACAGAAACGCGAACTGACCCAGCCGAGGCTTGAACCAGCGACCTTCTTGCTGTGAGGCGACAGCACTACCTACTGCGCCACTGCGTCGCCTTACACTACGGCCAATTTAGCTTATTTATTCATTCATTCATTTTCTTTTTTGCTTAGCCCTTTTATTAATCTGGGGTTGCCACAGCAGAATGAACCACCAACTTATCCAGCATATGTATTCCGCAGCGGATGCCCTTCCAGCTGCAACCAATCAATGGGAAACACCCATACACTCCGATTTACACACATACACTTCGGACAATTTAGCTTACCCAATTCACCTATAGCACATGTCCCTGGATTTGTGGGGGAAACCGGAGCACCCGGAGGAAACCCACGCATACACAGGGAGAACATGCAAACTCATCACAGAAATGTCAACTGATCCAGCAGGGGCTCGAACCAGCAACTTTCTTGCTGTGAGGCAATTGTGCTACCCACTGCGCCACCGTGCTGCCCTTTAAATTTATTTTTGTTTAATGTTTTTTCTATATTATTTTGAAATTTGAGAGGGTTTTGTGGTAATAATTAGTATTTATGCACCATTTAATGTCCATTTTCCCTATTGAAAACAATTGATTTTTTGTCATTTGTATTCAATTTAAATTATTATTTTAAATAATACAGTTATAGAAAGAATAGAAAGTATAAGAAAATAAAAATAAAATAAAAATAAAATTGACCCCGAAGACAACAAGTGTGTCTATTTCACACTCTTTTCATACGCACTGCTATGTGCTGATTTTTGAATTTTGACTGAATTCTGATATTTTGTTTCACAAATTATCGAACTTTTCTCTGTTTCATAGGTGTGTGGTTGTGAACACTTTTTCAGAATCATGGTGAATTTGTATTTTTGTGTTCATATTTTTGCTTATTTCCCATCCATTTCCCATGACAGTCATTTTATTTTTGATTTGGCGAAGGCCACAAGTGTGACTATTTAATTTTTTTTTTTACAATTATTTAATGGCCTCAATTTTTTTATGTTCACATACCAAATGCCAACAAAGTCAATTAGTTTTAGCCCATTCTACGGTGGCCGAGAGTGCTTAATGTGATGCAATTTAAGAAAACACATGCAAATACAAGAACTGTCAGGAAATTAAGAAAAGATTTTTAAAAAACGTGCTGCATTTTCTCACAAAGCAAACAAATAAAAAAAAAACGAGCTGCATTTTCTTACAACAGAAACGATTATGAAAACACCTGCAAATTTTCACAACACTTTCAAATAGCACAGAACACAATGGAAATGTTTCAAGAGGACCCTAAAATGTGACGGACCCGGCTATTTAGGTTATGGTTATTTATAGGCTAATCAAATACAAAAGACAAGGGAATCAGGATGTTAAAATAAACAAACAAAAAAACTCACCTTTCAAAGATCACCTACTACTTCACTGAGCAATTGTCACGACACAGCAGCTTCAGTCACGTTTTTGGGTCCACTTGAAACATTTTCATAGTGTTTCGTGCTATTTGAAAGTGCTGTGAGAAAATGCAGCGCGTTGTAAGAAAATGCAACACGATTTATTTATTTGTTTGCATTGTGGGAAAGTGCAGTGCGTTTCTTTAATGTGTATGCATTCAGAGAATTTGCAACATGTGCCAAATGGATGAAGATCTTTTCTTAATATGCTGGCGTTTTTTGTAACTGCATGTTTTCTTAAATTGCAGCACGTTAAGCTCTCTCGGTCCCTATACCATTCTGATGATTCTGTAATTTAAAAAATAAAAAATGACCAAAGACGACCAATAGATTAAATGGTTAAAAACTGACACTTATTATTACTTGTAAAAGTCATGAAAAATATTATAATTACTTCTTTAAGTATTTTGTTTACACTGATAAAATTTAATAATTAAATATGTCTGGCAAGTTTTAAAATAAGAGGACATAAATGTCAGAAAAATAAGACCACTTGGTCCTTTTTTATGCCCTTATAATGCATATTTTTTACAGAAGAAAAAACCTATGAGACAAGTGTGAAATGACAAAGATGAGTAAATAATGATGCAACTGAATGTTCTGTGTAAACTAATCATTTTAAAAAGTATGTCAATATAAAAAAATCATACTTTGTTTTTTTTCTAAATTTGTTCTGAAATTCAGCAATATCACAGTGACTTTCAAGCACAGCATCAATTCAGTGATAAGGCAAGGCAAGGCAAGGCAAGTTTATTTATATAGCACATTTCATACACAGTGGCAATTCAAAGTGCTTTACATAAACAGGAATAAAAGAAACAAGTATAAGAAAAAATAAAATAAAAACAGATAATAAAAAACAGATAAAACAGACAAAAATGTGTTAAAACAGGTTGTAAAAAAAAATGAAAAAGAAGAGAAAAACTTAAAAGTGCAATTTGTCGGACGTAGCACAGTGCTCATTCAGTAAAGGCACAGCTAAACAGATGTGTTTTCAGTCTGGATTTGAACGTGCCTAATGTTGGAGCACATCTGATCATTTCTGGAAGCTGATTCCAGCAGCGAGGGGCGTAGTAGCTGAAAGCCGATTCACCTTGCTTTGACTGAACTCTTGGAATTTCTAGTTTATATGATCCTAAAGATCTGAGTGATCTATTAGGTTTGTATTCAGTGAGCATATCTGTAATGTATTGAGGTCCTAGGCCATTTAGTGATTTATAGACAAATAATAGTACTTTAAAATCTATTCTGAATGTAACTGGGAGCCAGTGTAGAGACCTGAGGACAGGTGTGATGTGCTCTGATTTCCTGGTTCTGGTCAGAATCCTGGCCGCAGCGTTCTGGATGAGCTGCAACTGTCTGACTGTCTTTTTGGGAAGGCCCGTGAGGAGGCCGTTACAGTAATCCACCCTGCTGCTGATAAAAGCATGAACAAGTTTCTCTAAGTCTTCACTGGAAACAAAGCATCTGATTCTTGCAATGTTTTTGAGATGATAGTATGCTGATTTACTAACTGCTTTGACATGACTACTGAAACTCAGATCTGACTCCAGAGTCACACCAAGATTCTTGACCTTATTTTTTGTTGTTTGACCCCTAGTGCCAAGGTACGCATTCACCTTGAGAACCTCATCTCTGTTCCCAAACGCAATGACTTCAGTTTTCTCTTTGTTTAACTGAAGAAAGTTTTGGCACATCCAACTGTTCATTTCATCAATGCATTGGCAGAGGGTGTCAATAGGGCTGTAGTCATTAGGCAATAAGGCTAAGTAGATCTGAGTGTCATCAGCATAGCTGTGGTAGGAAATTTGGTTCTTTCTCATTATTTGGCTCAGAGGGAGCATATAAAGGTTGAACAGGAGAGGTGCCAGAATCGAGCCTTGTGGGACTCCACATGTCATGGGTGTCCACCTCGACCTATGGTCACCTATACTGACATAGTAACCTCTCCCTTCAAGATAAGATCTAAACCATTTGAGGACCGTCCCAGACAGCCCAACCCAATTTTCCAGCCTATCCAGAAGTATGCTGTGATCGACAGTGTCAAATGCAGCACTAAGATCGAGCAATACCAGCACTGTTAGTTTACCTGAATCTGTATTTAGGCGGATATCATTGATTATCTTTATAAGAGCGCTCTCTGTACTGTGATGTGCTCTGAAACCAGATTGAAAATTGTCTAAACACCCCTTGGAGTTTAAGAACGTGTTAACCTGGTTGAAAACAACTTTTTCAATGATTTTGCCAATGAAAGGGAGATTTGAGATTGGCCTGTAACTGCTCAATAGTGTGTTATCCAGATTGCTCTTTTTCAAGAGTGGTTTAACAACTGCAGTTTTAAGTGAATTTGGAAAAGTCCCTGACAGAAGTGAAGCATTTACCACTTTTAGGAGATCCATTTCTAAACAGTTAAACACCGTTTTGAAGAATGATGTGGGGAGCGTGTCAAGACTGCAGGTTGATGTTTTCATAATTTGTAAGATCTCCTCTAAGATTTTACCATTAATTGCCATGAAATCAGACATAATGTCTGATTTCTTAAGTTGTGGTTGAGTTTGTCTGACCTCGACACAACTTGGCTGATTAGATGAGCTGATTGCCTTTCTGATATTATTGATCTTATCAGTAAAGAAATGAGCGAACTCATTACATTTACTTTCCGAGATTAGTTCACTGGGAATCGTACTGGGGGGGTTTATGAGTCTCTCTACCGTTGCAAAGAGGAAGCGAGTATTATTTAGATTGCTGTTTATAAGGCTTGAAAAGAAAGTCTGCCTAGCGGTTTTTAGTTTCACATTAAAAGCATGAAGACTGTCTTTATAGATATTATAGTGGACTACTAGTTTCGTCTTCCTCCACATACGCTCAGCTTTTCTGCACTGTCTTTTCATCATTAGAACTGCTGTTGTTTTCCTCCAAGGTACATTTTTCATCCCAGTTCTCTTCCTGACTTTAACAGGAGCAATGTCATCTATGACATTCTTAACTTTAGAGTTAAACAAATCAAGGAGAGAGTCAACAGAGTCTGCAGATATGCTTGGTGCTAGCGATATGGCCTTCATAAACTGCTCACTAGTGTTCTCATTTATGTATCTCTTTCTGACAGAGACAGATCTGTCTTTAATGGCTGGAGTGATCAATATATCAAAGAAAATACAGAAATGATCAGATAGTGCAACATCCTTAACAATAGTCGATGAAATAAAAACGAGGACTCCTGGCTGTTGCGCTGTATAAAGTCTCCTGTCCACCCACACTAAACAGATCAAAGATGGGGAAGCTTTTCAAACGCTGAAGCCAAAATGGAAAACAGCTTGGATCTATCAGGAAACCCTGGATGTATGACAGTAAACCTCAGCTCTCTATCATCGGAGTGCATGGCAGCAATATGTGCAGCTCCTCACATCTCAACACTGGCAAACTATTTACAGAAGAAAAAAAATCTGTGATAGAGCCTTGGGAATGAATTGTAGTTTTACAGTATGGTAGACTGGGACCATTTAATTTTCTCAAGATGAACCTGAGGATAATATATGAACTTTGTGCACTATTGATTGCAGCAGTTCTGGCAATTCTTTAAAACTGATAGACATTTTAAAATGTCTTTTATTTTTTAAATCTCTCAAATTAGGCTAACATAATCTCCCTCTGAGATATTAGTTCAATGTGCTGGCTATTGACCAACAACCCCTGTATACAGTTTACACACTGCAGGTCTACAGTTCTGATGTGTTATGAATTACATGTTTTAAATGAAAGCGAGACATGCTATATTTAGTTTTTTATTTTAAAATATACATTATAACCTAGTACACAGTAAAACAATATTTATTAATGGCCTATTGGCAGCATAGCCTATAGCTAGCCATTAGGCTTAAATAGTCTAAGCATGTTTATTAAATAATATTAAAACAAATTACAAACTAGCCACCTTTTGATTTTATTTAACTTCCGTATATTTAAAACAAATTTTTTTGTAATTTGTTTATAATTTTATTAGAAATTTAATAGCCGTTTAGGCAACACTACCTCTACATAACATTGGCTCTCATTGCGTTTACACTCACCTAAATTGGTTTTTCATTCGATTGCAAGCTGAAATATTGCCAGACAGATGAAGTAACTTTCGGTTTTGGAAGAGAGTTGCTAATGAAAGACACAGTTGGTTGAAACACACCCACACCCACACATACACACACACACACACACACACACACACTTATAGGCACACTTTGGTTTCCGATGTCAGTGGTGCGGCATTGCTAAATGACTTTTGTATTAATCAGAGAATAAGATTATAGCCTATTTTAATTATTTTGCGTAATATATAGTTATTTAGTTTAATTAGTGTAATTTATAAATATGTAAATTATTTAGTGCTTTTTAGATTTAGGCACAGGCTGAGTATAAAACTTAATTTTACTTGTAAATACAAAAGATTGTGCGGTTTAGGGTTTTTTATGGCACTTTATTGCATGTTGAATGTTACAATTACAAAGATTTTTATTAAACAAGTGCATACCACAAGATTTTTTTTGTTGGTGTAAAAATAGAAAAAGTATCATTATCATATTCTTGCCTTATTCATCTTTAATATAAATATAAAATTGTATACATTCATTGCAATGCATGGTGCACCTAAGAAAAAAAGGCGCACCAAGGCAAAACGTTAGTCTAGAGCCCTGAATTGGATAGATTAATTGATAGATTGTGTGTGCTTTTGAAAAACATTGCTATTACTTCCACAATGGATTAAACTAGGGATGCTAAAGATTACTCAATGATCGATTTATTGTCAGTAACCCTTTAAAACCGATAGACCAGCTTATCGATGACAGACTAAGCATGGACATTTAATAAGTTATGCTTTGCGCTGTGAGACGCGTCCCCGATTTCACACATTACAAAATCAAGTGTGTGCAGCTTACGTTACCCTATGGAGTCGTGCACTCTCTTGACTTTGCATATTGGGGAAACATAAAACCCTGTTATTCACAGATCTCCGTTATGTCCGCTGGTGCTGCCGTTAATCCGCAGGTCAAGTAATCAAAAAGTAGGCAGACGTTTAATTATGGATAGCAGGTTAATAAGACTAAACATTGGTTGTGCAAACTCTACATACTTCTTCTATAATATTAAAGTGTTTCAAGCTATATTATCTTTTTATAGACTGGCATAAATAAGCATCACGGCCAGACATTTATAGTTTATATAAAAAAACGAGCGCTTAACTCATTTCACTGTGATGATTGTGCAGATCATATTGAATATTCGGTTAATTCTTCAGTAGCCTTGTAAATGATGTATTTTATTAATGGATTGTTTATAAGGACTAAGCTATTAATTACTGTAATTCTCCCAATGGAAAATGCTTGGGTGGGTTGATAATATATCATATCATTCAAAACTTTATCTATCATGTTTATGATCTGGCCCTCATCCTTCAATATTACAGATTGATTTATCAGATGATTTGTCATAAGAGAAATATTAACAAAATGATTTTCTTTATGGAGACCCATCTAAAAACAATCGACAATCAATAATTCATTTTGTATAAATATAAGTTTTAATAACAATAACCTAAACCGAAACATACCTTTGTACATGAAAGAGCAGGTTCTCGGTAACCTTTAAGACAAGCTCGTCGCATCAGAAACGACTCTCGCTTATGACGTCTGCTTCGCGGGCATTTCATGTTGTATGCGCCACGATCGCATTTGTACACATGATTTAAATTAATGCTTTTTGTCTCCCAAATTCATATAATAAAGAGAACGATAAAATAACGTTATTAAAACGGCTAACTGTAAACGTTTCTGTTCAGAACGATTAAAGTTGATCTTGTTTTCGTTTTTTTGTTTCTGTTCCTGCGAAATGTCATTCATTTCCGTTTTTCGTTCCTTGAACCGGTCCAGAGCCCTTTTAAAATATTCTTAAACATACATGGTAAGAGTATATTTTTATATGGGGACATTAGTTTGATTGTATTGTACCTTTGTAATTTGCAAAATAGTCTTAAAAAACCAACGTGAA